>OY744541.1:9287582-9342582 GCA_963556195.1 Sepiola atlantica | reverse complement strand
GACTGTCTGCCAAGTTCCAGCCCCTGTCCCATCGCCGCAATGTTTGCATTTTTGTGCTTGTTTTACAAGTACTTTAATGGAATGTGCTCCGAACTACTATATTTGTATCCCCTCAACGTAAATATCCCCAACTAGCAGCAACATCCCACCCCTTCACTGTAGAGGTAGCCAGATACATGCATGGAATATTGTTGCCACATCTGGGCTGGGGCATCATCCAACGTTGCTTTCTTGTGCCCGTTTTACAAGTATTTCAATGGATTGTGCTCTGATGAGCTTGCCGCTCTGGTGCCTCCACGACTTAAATTCACTAGACCAACCCGACAATCTGCCAAATCCCATCCATTCATTGTGGAAGTCCCCAGATGCCGAAGAGCTTTCTACTCCAAAAGCTTCTTTCTTCATGCTGCTGGACTTTGGAACTCCCTCCCTGCTCCCTGTTTTCCTGACGATACTGACATGCAGAAATTTAAAAACAATGTAAACAGACATCTCGCTGCGCAGCTCCCAATTTAAGTTGAACCCCACCCCCCTAAACTTTCACCCTTTTTCTCAGTAGCCCCTTACGTCTACAGTGGCGGCCTGCCTTGTTTGGGGTGAACTATTTTATAAAAAAAACCCCCAAAAATGCCTACTCTAATATGTTCTTTCCTTGGATCATTTTGAAATTCGCTGTCTGCTCCTCCGACTGTACTAACATGCAAATGTAATGCAAACACACATCTTGCTGCACAACGATAAAAACAATTTCACACGCGCGTGTATGACGCTCATGGAACAGATGAATGCAAATGTAGACCAGATTTGTTTGCCTCCCCACAAGGGCAGAGTTAGACACTACGTCCGTTTATAATGGGAGGAAAATCCAGTTCCCCAAAAAGGAACACTGAATTTGGACAAAAATTAAAATGGCTGCCATCTAGAATGATTTCTCCTTCACTGACCAAGGACAGAAAAGATGAAATGTAATATCGGAACAGATACTACACTTTGCTCCTAGCCAAAAAAGCCAAGGGATAAGACATATTTTGTCACGTGTTTTACGTTTTTGTTTTAAAGGATTTTTTTTCAGAATTTTAAACATGGAAGATTTTTGGGTTTTTTAAAGGATTTTTTTTTTCTCTGTGGCGGCAAAAAAGATTAGTTAAAGCTCATAAAAAGCAACATTGAAATAAAATGAACAAAAAAATGTTTTTCTGGGAACAAAAAAGTAAAATTTGATTTTAAGTATAAAATTTTTTAAAAATGAAATCAAATAAAACTTAAACAAAACAAAGTCCAGATTAAGGAAAATGGATATTGATAGTTAAAAAAAAAAAAAAGGAAAAAAAAAAAAAGGAAAAAAAAAAAAAAATGGAAGACAAAAAACAAAACAAAATTCGTGCTGAATTTACCTGGGGTGGGGGTGGTGGTAGTGGGTTCAATTGAGACAAAAATAGAGAGAAAAATACTAACATGAACTTTGGATGGTAGGAATTGGCATCTCGAGGTCTCGAGTGCCTATAAAAATGAAGAAAATAATATCAACGAATTTTGTAAATAAATAAAAATGCTATCAAATGGGCAGAAATCAGTGAAAATGGCCGGACCAAATCTAGAAGAGAGGGGGGGGGGTTTAAAAATAATTTGCCAATGAAATTAGTTTTAAATATTGGATTCATTTTTGTGATGTGTATTTAAATCATAATGGATTTATTTTGATCATTATTTTCTTCCGCATTTATAGGGACCGCACCGGATTTCTCCCTTCCACCTTACATGGTCAAAGGCATGGTCAAGATGAAATCCGGTCGGCTCGACATCTTCATGTAGGGTAACTAACCACCTTTGTTTGGGCCGTTCTCTCAGCATTTTCTCAGGGAAGGGGGTCTCCATCTTGGATCTCATTTTCGCAACAATGTTGTTGTTTGCACGTGATAAATGTCCATACCAGTGCAGACGATTTTCCAGAATTTTTACTGAGTCAGAATGATGGTGAATATCAACATTTTCGGCATGGTCTAGTCTATTTATTTAACGTCACTTTTCCCTTGTTCAGGGGGTAAGACGTTTTTTGATATTTTGCAAAGACACTCTCCAGTCATCACGATTCAGTAGGTCTAATTCCATTTTGTCTAATCACTTGCTTCCAAGTTTTCCTTGGCCAGTCAACCTTCCTGCGATTCAAGATATCCATGCTTCTGCAATGGTTTATCCAGAAGGATGAACGCTCCGATCCACTATTCGGATAACCATCGAATAATGGATCTGTCATTACGCTGCAGCCGGGCAAGAGAGGACTGGGTGGGTGAGGGCCCAGCATTCACCGTCATATAACATGATGCTCCTCACATAGCTGCTATAAAAGTTAAAGGATGGCAGACTAAGTCTTTTTTTTCTGCCTCCTTCCTCGACGGCCAGCACTCAGAGCCGTACAAAACAGCAGGTGGTACTACAGATCTTTAACTTGAGTCGATCACTGATCCGTAAATCACAGAGGGCGCCAGTGGCAGTCTGCCATTTCAGCCATACAGCATTGATTCGAGCAGTGATTTTCTTCTTTTTTTTTCAATTTATTTTGTTTAATTTCGAATATAAATTTCTATAAATATTCTTAGAAACGAAAGCAAAATCCTAACTGAACTTATATACAAACTTAAAATCACTTGTATTTTCCAAATTGCTTTCAAATTATTTGCAACGTTTTTCATCGACAACTAAATTTCTATGCAAGGTGATCGCTTGACTTTTTTTAATTTATTTTTTTCAGCACTCAAAACATGTCGTTTTGATTTACTAATCATTAAGTAAAAAAAAAAAAAAAAAGGGCTAATTTTATCTCATTTTTTTTTCACCATACGCTATGTGTAAACATTAAAGCGTCTACGTCTAAAAAGTGATAAATCTGCCGTCCTTTCGTCTTCAGACAGCATCAGCCATTAAGAAAAGTTCTGTTTCAGAAATAACAATTTCTTCTACTGCAAAAACCGAGTTAAACACGGCGCACTGACCTTCTTTAAAAGAACAAAATAAATAAAAAGATTGGAAGATAACTTCCTTGGCCTTTTGGCTAGGAGGAAAGTGTAGTATCTGTTCTGATATTACACTTCATCAGGCAATTAAAAATTTTTGTCCAAATCCAGAGGACCCCTTTTTGGGGAGCTGAATTTTTTGCTTTCGTAAAGACCGACCTTGTGACACAAGTAAATAGATTTACTATATTTATTAAAAAAAAAAAAATTATTTTCAATAAATTAACTTCTTTTTCTTCAATAAACTAACTTTTTAAAAAAATAAAGTAGCTTTTTTTTTTTAATAATAATGATCAGATTGTGCGACCCAATTTCAAATAATATTTAAAGATGATTTTCGATTCAGTAATTTTTCTTAGATAAAAATATTAAGATATTTTCAGTTTATGAAGAAATAAACGCCATCCTTAATTTGAGTTGTGTGATACAAGAATCATAAAACTGAAAATATCTGATGTATTTTTTTAGACATTTTCTAGAATCAAAATCATGTAATGAATATTGATCAAAATTGAAATAAGGATTCTAGACATAAGGTTTAGTATTATTATATCTTGATTTAAATCTTAGTAAGGGGGGCATAAAAGTGGTGCCAATCTGTTCTGTTCAAGGAATTAATTTTACCCGTCCTGGGACGGGTATTATATATATATATATATATATATATATATATCTCCATAAAATATTACCTGTATTTCTGGTATTGTTCCTGTTCAACGGGTGGTGATGGTGGGATATCAGTGTTGGAAGAAACACTACAAACAAAAGAATACAATTGTTAAAAAAAAAAAAAAAAAAAAATCATAGAAGTGAATTCACAACTTTCATTTGAATAAATCACTGACAACTCCGTTCAGTGTCTCCAATCGTAACAAAAGAAAAATATTTGTACAACAAAAAGAAAAGAAAAACATCCACTTCAATTTATGACGCATTCGTGAAAAAAAATTTGGAGATTTGCAGATTTTAGTTAAAAGTTAGAGAGAAATCCTTATGTAGGCAGGCTCGAGTCGTCTACCACCAACAGAAGTTACATGATTCGTGGAGAGCTGAACATCAACTGACCAGAAGATTGAACAGCAGGAGGGGGGGGGGGAAGGATCACATCAATCGTGCCGGTAGTTACTCGGCGCTATCAGCGAGAGTATCTGCTGGTTGTACTCAAACGAGCTGTATTATCTATCTTGGATTATTCGGATTATCTTGGATGTTATTCTTACAACGTTTCGGCCGATGTAACCTCCGACTTTCTTTAGATGCATTTTGTCTTACTCGAGAACCTTTATGTCGAACTCTGGTGTAAACGTTACATCAATTAACCAGGAGATCTAACTGCAGTAACCTCGGATCAATTGGGGGGTGCATGAAATCTGTAGAGACGTAGGCCCCGTAACAGAGCACATTCTCTCCTGATGACCCCAATCTTTCTGTTAGCCGGTATGCAATGCCCCCTCCCCTCCCTCAACCCTCCAGAGTCGAGGAAATGTTTTAATAAGTCGCACAAAGGCGATCAGAAAATAGAATGGGTATTCAGCTGGAGAGTGGCTGAGGAGACAAAAGACTGGACATGGGATTTCCGGTATGACTAAATATATTTAGGAGTTGACAAGTTTTAATGAGTGGTAGCTGATGTCTGAGAGAAGTGATGATCAGATCGGAGCAGACTGGGCAGGGCCTTAGCAGATGATGAGATGAGCTGACGACTTTGAGTAACGACAATGGGGCCTTGACAGTCCGCGACAGTGTAACACACACTCAGAGTATAACCGACTTATACACAATGTGTCAGAGTTTGTGTTCTTTCTTGTGAGTTTGCGTTGTTTTGTTTTCAACTCGTAAACCCGTGGCGACCGCGGGACGACACGGCCAGAATGAGAACAAGAACAGAAGGAAAAGAAAACGACGGCACGCACAACGTTGGGGTCGGCGAGAGGGCAGCATATCGTCTTACATTTGTTGGTTGCACTCGAACGAGCTATAATATCTTATATCAAAAGTATTTCATGCAATTGCAGTTATTTATACCCATGAAATGTTTGTGAAACAAAGATTCACACTATCAAAACGAAATTTAAAAAACACTTTATGGATGATGAAAAACATTTACGGATAATGAAAAAACACACATTTCACGGATGATGAAAAAAAACACATTTTACGGATGATAAAAAAAAATTTACGGATAATGAAAAAACACACATTTCACGGATGATGAAAAAACATTTAACGGATGATAAAAAACATTTACGGATAATGAAAAAACACACATTTCACGGATGATGAAAAAAAACACATTTTACGGATGATAAAAAAAAATTTACGGATAATGAAAAAACACACATTTCACGGATGATGAAAAAAACACATTTCATGGATGATGAAAAAAAAACACACATTTTATGGATGATGGAAAAAAACACACATTTTATGGATGATGGAAAAACACATTTCACGGATGATAAAAAACACATTTAACAGATGATAAAAAACACAGGTCATGTATGATAAAAAACATTTACGGATGATGAAAATAGTTATAAAAAGGAAAAAAAATAGAGAGTAGGTTGTCATCATTTATGATGGACAAAATGCCATATTTAATAATTTTTATCATTACGGAGAAAAAAAAGGGTCTAAAAAACAAAAAACAAAAAAAACTTTAAATTTCTACTCGATATGGTTTTATCTGCAAGTATCATAAAAATATACTGAACACATGAACACGTAACATTTTTTTATATATTTAAAAGAGTAAGGCCACCAACATTTAAAAAAAAATTATTTACAAACATAGTAAATGCACACAGAATAGACACACCAACATATGCACCCCAAAGATGGTCTAAACACAGATCCCCTCACCGAGACGAGGGGCACACACATACACAGAGTAGGTGCAGACAAATACACACTTAATCAGATTTTAAAAAAAAAACCTTGTCCCCAAGAGATAAGGTAATGGTATTTTCACAAAAAAAGGAATTAAATACACGCAAACACAGGAGAAGGGCAAAAACAAAGATAACTTTCAATAAAAGAATGAACTATTTTTAAATCAGTAAATGCCTGAAGACGGCAAGCGGTGCCTAGAACACATGTAGCAGCTTAAACGCATGTAGCATTTAACCATCACATGTAGCATTTAACCATCACATTCAAACATCAAATACGAAACATGTAAGCAGGAATTCTATCTAAAAAAAAACAAATCTTTTTAATGAAAAAAAAAAAACAGAAAAACGTGAAAATGTAAGTGGCCTAACCCTAACCTTCATCTAAAATGATATTTTTTAAACTCCTAACGCTTTCCGATTAAAACATGTGTTAAGTGTGATTGCCTTACAATGTACTAAAATATTGAAAGAATTAAAGAATATATCAAATTTATAGGTAATTAAAGAAAATGTTTTGTTTTTATGAAAACAAACTCATTTCATCATTAAATTGTACTGAAAAATCAAATTGCATGAAATATATTTCACGGATGATAAACACACACACATTTCACGGATGATAAAAAACATACACACACATTTCACGGATGATAAAACACATTTTACGGATGATAAAAAACAAATGTTATGGATGATAAAAACATTAATGGATGCTGAAAAAACAGATTTTACGGATGCTGAAAAAAAGATTTTACAGATGATGGAAAAAGCATTTTATGGATGATAAAAAACATTTCACGGATGATTACAAAAAACATTTTGTGGATAATGAAAAACATTTTACGGATGATAATAACACATATCACAAATGATAAAAAACACATTTCACAGATGATAAACACATTTTACAAATGATAAAACAAAAACCATTTTACAAACGATAAAAAAAAACATTTTACAGATGATAAAAAACATTTTACGGATGATGAAAAAACCCATTTTACGGATGACTAAAAAAACACAAAACACACATACGGATGATTAAAAAAAAACACACATTTTGTGGATGATAAAAAACATTTACGGATGCTGAAAAACACATTTCATGGATGATAAAAAAACACACACACACATTTTTCATGGATGATAAAAAACACAGATTTTACGGATGATGGAAAAAGCATTTTATGGATGATAAAAAACACATTTTACAAATGATTAAAAAAAACACAACACACACGTTTTACGGATGATATAAAAAAACATTTTGTGGATTATAAAAAACATTTCATGGATGATAAAAAACACACATTTTACAAATGATAAAAACACACATTTCACGGATGATAAAAAAAACACATTTCACAGATGATGGAAACCACATTTTACGGATGATGGAAAAAACACATTTTACGGATGATGGAAAAAACATTTTACGGATGATAAAAAAAAACACATTTCACGGATGATGGAAACCACATTTTACGGATGATGGAAAAAAACATTTTATAAATGATGAAAACAATTCAAGCATAAAATAATTTCAAATATTTCATTCAGAAAATAAACGAGAGCCAAGCAAAATATTCAAATCAAATATCAATTATACATTTTTAAAAAACAAAATATTAATCACTAAACTTGTAAATAAAGAATCCATACATATTATTTAATGATGGCATAAAAACAGAAAACAAAACGAATGAACGAGTTTTGATAGTAAAACGTAATCAGACGTTATTTTGGTTTAAAGAATATCTTCATTTTTTACTGCTAAACAATTTGGAATCCATTATAAGAATCATGAAAAGGCACAGTCTAAAAATGCCACACACATAAGTATAGAATTAGTTAATGCATGCGAACGCAATGCTAAACAAAAATAAGTTTAAAAAAAAAAATATTTAGTACTAGTGGAGGATTTATACAAAGAAGAATCATTTTATTATGAAATGGCGCACGAGTCTGGCATGCAAGATGGTTTGAAATGAAATTCATTCCACTGTTTTTTTTATGCAATAAAAATGGAGGATGGGATAAAGAAAAGAAAAAAAAACGAAAATAGCTAAATGGATCCATTCATGATCCTGATAAATAAAACCAAACAAAAAAGAAATTGTTGAAAATACAAAATAAGATGTTTTTTTGTTTTTTTTTAACAAACCTGCCAAACTGGTAATTTTTAAACACAAAAATAATTTCATTTTTATAAGATTACATGTATACGTTCAAATTTCATTGAGATCATAAATTTACAGGACAATTTCTTTTAATGCAAATATCCATTCAATTTCATTTGCAATGGATTCAAATTAAAACATTTTTTTTTAAATGACTACAAATAGAAATGACTACGTAGTTGAATATTATATTAAATAGACATTTTTTTGGAATTTGTCATATTTGAAACCAAAAAGCATTTAAGGGTTTTGTTTCAAATATGACACATTCAAACAAAATGCATATTTAATATAATATTCAACAAAAATGTGTCAAACTGCAACTTGTTTCACATCTGCAATGAGCCTGTTGACAAGTGTGACTAGGTATTAGTATGATGTTGTATCAGCACACCCGCTAAATAGGTAATTAGTATCTTCAATATCAAACCAATATAAAAAATAAAGCATTTAAGGGTTAAACTTCTCTATTACTTTGATTTCTAGCCTGTTTGCAGGGGAGATAATTGGTTCTAGGGCTAGAAGGTGCTACTGTCAACTGATTTGGTGGCCCTGCATAGTCATAAATTCAGAAACGAGACTTATTGGCATGACCTTCGAACTTGTCGAACCTACTGTGTATGCTTTTAGCATTCTAACGGGTCTTGCCTGTTCGGGCTAATTTTCCGATTGACTCTTAATGAATGGTCAAAGAACGAAACGACTTTGTTCGTATTTTCTCATGTAGGCACCGTTGAGACTATGTAAGTAACCTTACATTTCCGTTCATTCACACATTTTTTTTTCATGCATTTTTGTATCGTCATAGAACATTGTATTTCTTATTCATTTTTTTTTTTGTGGAGTTTAATGTATTTACATGTCTTTAACCTGCATTTAATGTCTTGTCACCGACAAACAAGTGTTAACCAAACGTTTCCTTTTATCTTTATTTTCCTACGGATATGCCATATTTGTCGATACAAGAATACAAACAATGGTTGCCACATACACATTATCAACTATGGCAAAAAGTTGGATAGAATCCATTGAATTGGTAACTGCTGTTTTGAAACTCAAAAACCAGTTGAAAACATTTTTAATTGTACAAAACTATTTTGAAAATAAGATTTTCCTGGGAGGGAAAAAAACAAAAAGGAAACAAAAAGGAAGCAAAAAAGAAATAGAAAATGCAAGCATAAAAATGAAGTTAGAGCTTAAAGGGTTTCGGGGTTATTAGTTCTTTGACCCTTTTTAATTTGAGAGGAAGCTTTGGGAAATAAAGGGGGAGATAAAATGAAGTTTTTCAGGGTTTTTTTTTTTTTTTTTTAGCTGAAGAGAAAAATAGACAGCAGTGGCAGAAGACCCCGAAAAAGATGGTGGCAGAATGGCAAACCGCCGTTGGAGAAGGAGAAAAAAGGAAAAAAACAAAAAGTTTTAAATAAGAGAAAAGGAGAAATAAGAAAAAAGAAAACAAAATCTAACTTCTTGGGGAAGGAATTCATATTTTATTCAGTAACTAATTTATTTCTTCGACAGGTTTTAAAAATAAGCAAATAATTTAATTTGTGTCTTTTGATTCGGCTTGTTTGCAAATAGCATTAATATTTCCAATAGATTTTGATTTATTTAAAACGCTAAATGTAGATTTATAAATATCTTTGCAACCAAAGACAAATTCAGAATGAAAAAAAAAATAAATAAATAAAAAAAAAACTTTTCCGGAATTAACAAAATTCAAGGCGGTGGGGAAGAAGGGGGGGGGGGGGTAATTTTTTTTATTGACGGTATTTATCTACCTCCCACTGCGGTAAGATGTGACACAAGGTCAGGAAAGTGGGATTTGAAAAGCCAGCGCCTGAGAAGATGAGCACTCTGGCCTACAAAAAATGCCTGAGCAGCCCCATCGGCATTCCCCGGTAGAGGCGCCTCAAGCGATTAGCATGAAACTAACCCCTTCTCAAAGGAGGAGAAGGCAAAGCCTGGGAGGGTGGACCTCCTAGAACTGCACAAGATAATGTTGTATCCATCGGAACAGATACTGCACTTTGATCTTGGCCATTTTTCAACAAGTTTATAATATATAATTTATGCGGTTTTCTGATATCCTAACACACACGCACATTACAATCATTTGTCATCATCTCGGTATTATCTTTGCCTTTCATCTTTTCGTTTAGAAATTATAAATATTACTTTTTTGACAGTCCACCCCCCCTCAAAAAAATTTTTTTGTTTACATACAACCCACACACATGCCCGACCTCGAATGATATCTATATATTCCGAGACAACACCATAATTGCCATTGCGTTGCCACGAACAACAACCAGGGAGATGCGTTGGAACAACCAAGCTAACTCTCGGGGCTCATTCCTAGACGTTGATATCATCCGTCCGATGTCTTGAAAAAAATCTAACAGTCTCGGGACCAAGCACGCCTGACGTTTCCACTGAAATTGGTTGGATGATCGGTCAGTGAGCGAGCTGTATTTGCCGTGCTTCCTTGTTTTGACAAGCAGATCCGCTGTGCCGGGCTTGACCGTGGATTCCGCAATCCTTGTTGGTGAGAAGGAGTCGGAACAAGTGGCATCCCAGATCAGCAGCTTTTCGACTTGGAAAGCAAATATTGTCATCCCGTCGCACCCCTGTCCAGGCTGATTGGTTCGAGAACTGATGCAAAACCTGCCAAGTTAAGACCCTGCTTGACTACGTCGTTAAGTGCAGAGTGGTGAGGTAGGCGACCGGCATTAAATCGACAAGAGAGAGAATGCCGGGCAAACTAGTCAACAACTTAGCAACAGCGACACCGGTTTGGGTGACATAAACGGAGCCCCAGCCGTTGTGAGACGGTGATTCGGATAATGTCATTGTCCAATAGGTTTCCTAATGTTGCTGAACGAATGGCACTGAGCCAAGCGTCACTGTAAGGTAAAGTCACCACTCTCAGGCAGGCAGCTCTATGCTGGTTACTGCTACGGGCGAGTTCGGCAAATCTAGACTGACATTGAATGTTGCCCCAGGACGACTGGTGTATGATATCGGGTGGTTGCTGAAAGTTTGTCTCGTCATTGTCCATGTTGACAAAAAAGGCTGTCAACAGATCTGAAGATGGGGATTTGAGATATGAGGAGAGAATCTCGTCGACGAGACTTGCCGAAGCACGAGTCGAAGAAGGATATAAAAATATTACTGGTTTCTAATAATTTACTGCTAACGATTCCATATCACGTGGCAGAAAATTTCATTTAAATCGTAAAATACATTATGCGTTATCAGTGATGAACTGGTTTCATTGCAGGTTTTGAGTTTTAAATCATTGGATCTTCTCTTCCAGAAACCCAGGCATTTCTCAAAAGAAAAAAATGCTTCCTCCTCAATTACTATCTCGGCCAAACGAGAAAAATTAATCAGTTCTGTTTGAATTTTTGGGAGGAATATTTTTCTTTTATGTAAATTTTTATACTTTTAATAATTAAAAGTACGATAACAGAAAAGTCGATGTCTCAGTTTGGTCGGGGTTAGGGTTAGGGTTAATAGTTTTCTTCTGTATATTTCTTTTATATTATTCTTCATTGCAAAGAAAGAATGGAATCACAAAATGTAACAAAAAGAAAAAGAAAAGTTCTTTTTATTCAGACGCGAAGAAGATTAGCAGTCTGGCAGGAAAGAGAATTTGGAAAAATAAATTTTGGATTTAAAAAATCCAAAATTGAAAAAAAAAAAATTTGTAAGAAAAAAAAAAAAAAATGGGAAAATGGTTGAGCCGTATTTATTGCTGTCGGTATGCAATGAGGAAGAACTTTTGATAAGAGGCATGAGCAGAGAGAATCACCTTCGCCAGAAGCCTGGTCGGAGAGCACTTGGTGATAGAGGAGCCTCGTCGTAAGCGGTTGTCCAGCTGAACACCAAAACAAAGCAAAAGAACACAAAAAGAAAAAAAAAAAAAGACATCAAGAACATATCACAATTACAAATGAATTGGGGGAAGAACAGGGGGATTCATCGGTAACATCGTTAGCACACAAACGGGAACATATTCAGAGAAACAACATTTATGATAACTGAAACAGTAGTTAAAAAAAATTAAAATCAAATCCATATAATATAATTAATTTAATCCAGATGGAACAAATAGTTTGAGCAGTAACAATTTTACGCCAATGAAAATCTTCAGAAATTATCGTTCCAGACGAAGGAAACATCTTTTGCAATGTTATCAACCGAATAAAAGAAAAGAAAAAAAAAGGGGGGGTCACCAATAAAACACGTCTGATCCTCCGTATTATTTGGACGACTGTTCTCCTTTTAAATGTTATTCTCACAACGCAAGGACCCGTCACGCAACAGAAAAAAAACTGCTAAATAATCATCAGTTCTTGAAGTCATAAAAAGATATTTCAGTGGTGAAGATTAACAGTAACCTTTTTAGTATTTTTTTATTAATTTTAAGCAGAGGGGGAGACGGGTTATTGTAGTTCAACATTCAAACTACTCGGCCTAACATTCACAGGTAACATGAATTGGAACAAATACATTAAAGACATTGCCAAGGCTGCTGCAAAGAAGGTGGGCTCCCTCTACCGTGCTAGAAAACTCCTCACACCTGACATTATCCTGTATCTCTACAAAGCCACCATCCGTCCATGTATGGAGTATTGTTGTCACATCTGGGCTGGTGCACCATCCACTAGTCTCTCCCTCTTAGACAAGGTCTAAAAAAGAGTCGACAACTTCAAAGCTCTCTCACTATCCACCAAGCTCCAGCCCTTGTCCCATCACCGCAATGTTGCATCCTTGTGCTTGTTTTACAAATACTTCTATGGATTGTGCTCCGATGAACTAGCTGCTCTAGTGCCCCCTTGACGTAAATATAGTAGACCAACCCGATAATCAGCTAGGTCCCATCCATTCACTTTGGAGGTCTCCAGATGCCGGAGAGCCTTCTATTCCAGCAGCTTCTTTCCTCGTGCTGTTTGCCCCTGGAACTCCCTCCCTGCTCCCGGTTTCCCCGACTGTACCGATATGCAGAAGTTTAAAACTAATGTAAACAGACATCTCGCTGCACAGCTCCCAACTTAGAATGACACCCTAAACCTACTCCCTAATTCTCAGTAGCCCCTTACGTCTACAGTGGCGACCTGCCTTGTTTGGGGTGAAATCTCTTAAAAAAAAAAAAAAAAAAAAAAAAAAAAAATTCTTTTACAGGTAGATTTGTGAATACGCTTATGGTGATTGAAGGTTCAATCCTCGGTACAACCGATACTAAAAATACAATTTAAAATAACTTCTTAACACTTCTACCCGGTCATGGCTGACGGAACGAGAGCAAGCTACTATACCTGGATTAAATAAAGTGCTCCGTTCAAAATTCTGCACAGATTCCCCGAGTTCAACAAGATGCACCTTACGAAAGTCGGGGATTACATCGGCCGAAACGTTGCGAGAATCACATCCAAGATGAGAACAGTAGTCCAAATAATCCGAATAATCAGTCCTCATCTAAAAAATTCCGAAACATAAGTCTGATCCTTTTGGGAAATGAACGGCCGGAAATAACTTTAGAATTTAAAGATCTTTATATGAAATGCAACCTCATCGCAGAAAACACATACAAATCAACATGGACTTCCTTCAATTGCTACAATAATTAATCACTATTATTATACTAAATGGGAGTTAATCAACATTTATTTCCCCAAAGACCTTATTTCTATACACTTTAATAACATAGAATATACATGCTAAAATATACCTTAGTTCTGGGATTTAGTTCTGTTTGAAAAAAAAAAAAAAAAAAACCCCAAAAAAAACCGTTTTAATCATTTTATTTAGCTGTAATTTATAATTAACTGAACAAGTAACATCTCCTCTCTCTTCTCTCAGCTATGTATTTCTCTCACTCTGTTGATTCAACCACTCTCTAATATTTCTTAATGTCTCTCATTCAAGGCGATCCATAATACATGCCTGACAAACATGCGACTGGGGTCCACGACTGGGGACGGACATGTGAAGACCAAAATTACTACTAAATAATAATTACCGAGAAAAGTTTTAGTAAGAAATTTCTTAGTAATGTCCAGTAATTAGCAACTATACATATTAGGAAGCAGCTTACAATAATTGATTTATCTGCATCAAATCAAATGTTTTCCCAAACATTATTTTGTTCATAAAGTATTTGATTTTGTAAAATTTTGAATTTGCTTTCTGATTCTATTATGTTATTATATTTTCTGTAATCAAGCAGTCAATATAAACAAATTCACTCATGATTTTTTAAATATCAAAAAATGTGTCTAATTCATGGTGAATAAAATGATTTTTATGAATTTAGTTCTTTCATATTTTTTGTACTTTTTACATTTGATTTGATGGAAGCTGCTTCCTAATAAAGTGTATAGTTGCTAATTGGATTCATTTGTCCTTTCCCCCTTGGCAAAATCAGACAAAACTAATCAATAAGATTTGGCAACCATTTTGGGAGCTCATCGCTTCAATATAACATAAGTATCTAATATCAAGTTATATCAAATAACTTGTGGGAAATATTGTCTATAATTATTGATATTAATATTTTAGTAGATTACGGATTAGAAGTTATTACAATAATTAGTAGATCAGTTGAAAAAAATTTTAAAACGCGAAATTTCTTTATTGTAGAGTCAAATTAATAAAAGCAAAAATTTTTAGTTTAGAAATATTTTTCAATTCATATTAAAAAGAATTTTTTTAATTGCTTCATTATAAAAACGAACAAAAAATTTTGAATTCATTTTCAGCATTTCAAACTTCTTTCTTCCAAAGTTTATATTTTTACAAAAATCTAAATTGACGCTAACTTTGATTCTCAAACAGTTTTGACATTAACACCTTATTTTTGAAAATGTCACCCTAACCCTGTTTCCATAATGGTCCAACTGAAAGGCAAATTTCAAATTATGAGTGCGTGGAAGTTTGTTTGAAGGAAAACGATAAAATTCTCAACAGAATATGTTGGTGAAAATAGGAATAAGTTAAAAAGCAAAGAACAATACGAGTTAGAACATTATATTTTTGTGTTCAATTTTTCCTCTTCCAACTGGTACAGTTCTTTGCTTATAGACTTATTCCTATACATATACACACACATAATATGGAAGATAGGAGAGTTTGAATTACCTACTAGACACAATCCTCGAGTGTCTTCGGTCTCTCTGTACAAGGGTTTGTCAGGACAACCTCACATGAGGATACTTAACCCTATAAGTTAACCCTGACCAAATATTCAAAATAACAGTATTCGAAGCCCGAATAAGATCATCTCGGCATTAGCTCATACGAGGAATGGTGCACCTTCTCCAAGTAATGTTACCTCAAGTAACAGCACTTAGCTGGATACTCCACCGGACTAGATGAATTTTTGTCCTGGAATCCGGTGAGACCAAGAGACCACAATAAAGATATACTATAACATAGTTAACTGGTCAATTGGGGAGAGAGAAATTAATGTTCTTCACTAACTCAAAGTTCTCCTTTACCTGTCAAACATTAATAGAATATTCGAATATCTATGTATCTCATATAGAGATAAAGTGTTAGCCCCAGGAAGGGGCTCCTTTATTTCTGAGAACTTCAACCGAAGTAAAATGAAACGAGGAAGAATTTTGTAAGACAAAAAAAAAAGGAAGAATGAAAAACTTTAGTGTCTGTCTGACGAGTTTCATTTTGTTTTTAAGGTTTCATCAAAAGACAAAAGATCGATATTATTAATAGATTTTGCTCTAACATAGTTGAGCACTAATTCCTAATATATATATGTATATATATATATATGATCAGAAAAGGGAGAAAATGTTCATACGTAATGGAAATTGAAAAAGGAAAACCAAAAAATATATTATTTATGTATTCATCAACGTTTCGTCTTTATTGTAAGACTTCCTCAGGATGATTATTTTGAAGAAAACATAACAGGTACAGGGTGTTTTGGGTGCTGGTTCAAAACTATAGCCGTTTTGGTCAGAAGAAAATCAAAATATGAGACATAATATAGACGGTGGCGGTTGGTAAGCAAACGGTAGGAGTGCAGACAGTGTATGACCTACCATCAAAATTGGAAAGACGCAATCAGCACATCTCATATCCCCCTCCCCATTTTCATAATTCGAGTCAAATCGAACTGCGATGAAGTTCGCCCCCCCCTCCACCGCTTTCCCACATTGATTGTAACAACCCTCTCACTTCCTATTGAAGTTCACACTCCTACCGTTTGCTCACAAACCACCACCGTCTCATATATTGATTTTCTTCTGCCCAATATATATTTATTCGGGTGTAGTTTTGAACCAGCGGCCAAAATACCTTGTTTTCTTCAAAATAATCATCCTGAGGAAGTCTTACAATAAAGACGAAACGTTGATGAATACATAAATAATATATTTTGTATAATGAATAAAACTGCACCAATTGTTTAACTCTTATGGTGTATGCGCATTAAAAAAGTAATCTATAAATAAGTTAAATATTGATTTTTTTTTTAATTCCATATGTGATGTTCAATATTTTTTAAAATTCAATATGTGATGTTCAATTTTTTTTTTAATTCCATATGTGATGTTCAATTTTTTTTTTAATTCCATATGTGATGTTCAATATTTTTTTTTATTCCATATGTGATGCTCAATTTTTTTTTTATTCCATATGTGATGTTCAATATTTTTTTTTATTCCATATATGATATTTAATATTTTTTTATTCCATATGTGATGTTCAATTGTTTAATATTTTTTTTTTATTCCATATGTGATGTTTAATATTCTTTTTATTCAATATGTGATGTTCAATTGTTTAATATTCTTTTTATTCAATATGTGATGTTCAATATTCTACAGATTATATCGAATAAAGCTCAAATAGAGTTAAGAAAGATCAATATTTCAAGAATCTGAGCGTACCGAACTCTAAAAATCAAACCTTATTTCTACGGAAATAATCTAAATTAAGTTCTTGCTTTCTAAGTTCGGTCAAGATCTGCAGGAGTGCAACATTGAACTATTTCAGAAAATATTAAAACTCGCATTTAAAACAAACACAACTGATGAATATCTACGTTTCAATTTAAATCCAACATTCAAAAATAACCATTTTCTTGAACACAAACATTTATTTGACACTGCACAATTTTTTTTTCCCTCCCAAAATTGCAACAACTTTAAATGCTATGAGCAGAACATAAAGATTATTGACAGGAAAAAAATGTCATGTAAAATAAACATCATTTAAGGATTTGACATTTAAGAAAAGACATTTACTCAAATAACAAAGAAAAGAAAAAAAAGAACAGAGTGTGGCATAACTATGAAATTATTGAACACATTCTTGTACTTTTGGATCTAAAGATTGATCAGATTTTAAAATGGGGAAATTTGTTTGACATTTTAAATAAGTTATAAATAAGTCATCATCATAGTTTAATATTAAAACTAAATTCCTCTCAACTTTCGGATTATGTCATTCATTGAAGAAAGAACCATTATTTGTTTAACTTGGATAAAACAAAATCTCCATTTTTCAGCTGGGTGTCGAACATTTGCTCTGAAAAATGTTTTTTTTTTGTGACTGGAGAGAAGCCATAACAAAGATCAACACTTCTTTTTCTTTGTCGTTTAACGTGTCTCTTCCACATCAGATGTGAGTTGCACGTTGGTTTTGATGTGCCATTGCTTGAAGTCATCTTGAGCGAGTTATTCCAAGTCTTCTTTTGACTTCCTTTACCACGGTTTCCCTCAATTAAGATGCGTGTACATCTATTTATCCAACCAAAGCTTCGTACAGCATGTCCATATCACCGTAGGCGGTTGCAACGCAGAGCAGACTCCAGTCTGGGTAACTTCAGCCTAAAAAGCAGGGAGTCGGATCTAAATGTCATCAAGGTCCACACCACCACAATCCACCAAACCATTGCATTCCAAGAAAGACCGAAAACCTTTCCCGCCATTTCTCCTGTAGATCTTGAACAAGTGAAAACGAATCGGAGTAGTCAGGAGCAGGAGGAGGAGGGGAAGGAAGAGGAGGGGGAGCTTAAGAAGATAGCAGTCAGATCCTTATTTGCTTGCATCCCCATGAGGAACTGTTGGCAAAATCCACCGCCATTAAAATGGGTACTCTGGATCGAAATAAAACCATATGTATAGACACGTCTACTTTCACAAGCGAGGGCACTTCAAGCAATAAACCCATATAAAGGGAGGAGGTAATCCCTGAGAAGATGACCTCCGGAGACTGAACAGATACTACACATTGATGTTTGTGCGAATGTTGGATAAAAACGACAGGTCTTTTGAATTTTGATGGGAGTCATTTTATTTATTTAGTTTTAATTTTCAAAAAATAAACTGGCAGCGAGAATAAAATTGTCAAACCCCGAATTCTGCCCAAACAATTTGCAATTTATTATCAAGACGATTTGATAGTTGGGGTTTTAATTCACATCGTGTTAGGATTATTTCGATGAATGGTTATTGAAATGGCTCAGCTACGTATTTACAATTGGTTATTTCACAAAAACAGAAATCTTTTTGGATTCAGTTCAATGCCATCTCTATTCATAAAGTTAGGCTATTCATCGCACTGGCAGTGAGATTTAAATGCCAAAATTCTATGGTTATCTAATTTGCATACTGTTTTGCAAAATGGCATCTCATTAATTAACTCTTCATTCTTATTTCCTAATTCAATGATTATTTTCATCTTATAGCAGTTACTTTATCCTAACAGTTACTTTTATTTTTTTATATCATGAATAGACACTTAGCATTTTGCATGTAAAAGCCTTTCAGTCATTTTTGGTCAATTTACTTTGGGGGATTACAATTCTCGATTCACACAATTTTCCTGGGCAACACCGGGACACGGGTCTTGCTAGTAATGAATAAATGACTAAAAATAAGTAGATCAAAAGTTAGTATTTAGTGACTATTATAATAAAACCTGTCGCCTCTTCAGTCTTGAACACGTTTTAAAAATCTTTGACTAAAGATTTGGTCCGCAATTGATGGAAAAAAAACAAAGACAAAGATAGCTTAATCTTATAAATTCGGAACTGATAGTAGATTTAGAAAATTCATTAATCTTCTCAAATGATCCAAACATGTCAACGTTCAGATGTCGTGGTGTAAAAAAACGATGGAATGCATAGCGTTTGAACTGTGTCATGGAAAGGAAGAAAACCTAGCGACAGCATCACAGCGGAAAGATACACCGACCTTAATGAGGAGAGTAAAGATGATGGTTTGAAGGTTCAGTATTACCAATATGGCTGTCATATACGTCAGAATCATGGTGACAACGGTTCCCATTAGATCACCAAAGTTAAGCGACATTGAGTCTGGCCAGTACTAAATGGGTGACCATTTGGTTAATACCAGGTGCTGTATGTGGCCTAGAGATGACATGGACTCCACCAGGTTCTATCATGCCCACTGAAAAGTTAGGACAGATAGAGTATCTGCCCGACTCTCTTTGCGTTATGGGATATGGATGGATTGGTGGATGGATACGGCAATATAGGGTATATTGAAAAAGAACCCGTCAACCGGTTTAAGAAACGATTTTTCTGTACAACAAGATTACGACCCTGGTTAAAGATCTACAGGAGACGGTGGAAAAGGCATCTTATTGGATTTGGCTAAGAGAGGATTCTTGTTGGCTCAAAAATCAGCAGTAGACACCAGCATCATATGAGCATTTCCTGTTGGAGAGGGCCCCGCCACTTCAAATGGCAGTCGAGGAATAGAAGCCGAAACTGCAAAGTGTCCTCTTTTCTCGATGCTGGATCCGGTGTCGGATATATTTGCTTTTCAGCTTTTAATAAGAGTATGATTTCTTCTGTCATGTAAGCATTTTAAAATCAGATTTTTTTTGGTGCAACCCCAGTTTAGCGGATACTTTCGAAAAAAACAAACTGAGGAATATTTGTTTGATGTACGGACTGAATATATCCTATACAAAAATTCACGTAAATTAATCAAGTAGTTTTTTTTTGTTTTTTTTTATATAAAAGAAAATTAAATTTAAGCGATTTACGAAAAGGAAGTGCAAATATGACAGCCATTTTGGGATTATTCAAAGGGGGATAACCGTAAATGAATTATGCTTATCCCCCTTTGAATAAATCAAAATGGCTGCCATATTTAAACTTCCTCTTCGTAAATCGCTAAAATTTAATTTTCTTTATAAAAAAACAAACTTGGATTAATTTACGTGATTTTTAGTATAGGATATATTCAGCCCGTGACAGGTATTCCTCAGTTTGTTTGTTTTTTTTTAAAGTATCCGCTAAACTGGAGTTGCACCTTTTTTTATTTTTTATTTATTTTTTTTTACACAAATTTTGTTTTAGATCATCAAATAAAGATTTGTTAAAATATAAATAAAATTAAAATGAAATAAAACATTTACTTTGATGGTTAATTTATTGTGAATAAACAAATAAAAACATCAAAATATTTTATAAAATAGTTGAATGGATTTGATTTTTTTTTTAAATAATAATTGATTAAATGCTCCAACTTAAGATGGAAAAATAAAATTATTCAATTTAAATAATAAATTTAGAATTTCAGTTAACAACAAAATTGGATTTTGTTTATTTCAATTAAATTTAAAATCAGAAAGAACAAAAATTGACCACAAACAGAAAACAAGAAACAAAAATAACTCAGGCAGCAGACAGACAATTTCTCAACTATTAAAAATTATTCATTAATTCATGCGGAGAAGAGAAATAAGTTTTTTTTTAATTTGTTTTTTTATTAAAACAAAAAAAGCAATAAGATAAAAAAGAGAATATAGTTGCAAAATTGAAAAAAAAATAAAAGCTAACATA
The DNA here is from genome assembly GCA_963556195.1 of Sepiola atlantica. Classification (NCBI taxonomy): domain Eukaryota; kingdom Metazoa; phylum Mollusca; class Cephalopoda; order Sepiida; family Sepiolidae; genus Sepiola; species Sepiola atlantica. The sequence goes on along the minus strand of OY744541.1, from coordinate 9,321,647 downwards.
AGTTATCTTGTCGGATTTTCAAACTCAGACCTAAATAGCATTTAAGCTGACAAATCAAACTTTGTTTCTGACGAGCCAATTTTCATTTGTTATTGTTGTACCATGTTATTGGCAATATAATAACATATTTAGCTACAATTTTTTTTTTAATTACTTAGTCTGACCAAAACGACTGCTAATACGAAACATTTTAAAATAATTACCTAAAAATAAAAATTAGGCAGGGAGATAAATTATTTTAAATTGAAGAATATAATAGGAGTTGTCTACCTTAAGTTTTAAAATGTGCAAACAAATAAAAATTATGAACTAAAATGACTTCAGTGCATCTCGGGCAACACTGGATAGATACAGCTCGTATCTTATGAAGTTACCTTTCAAAAAAGATATTGCTGAAAATTGTTATTACCATCTGAAGAAACGTAATTTATAGCAGTTAGATTTTTATTGCAGCCTAAAAGTTTTGCCATTTGATTAAAAAAAAAAAAAAAAAAAAAACTAACGTTAATTTGTTTTTGGGGTCAACAATTAAGAAAAAAAAAAAAAACAAGTCAGAAAAAGACATCAAAATATTAAAAGCAGACGACAAATTGTAGGATTCGAACTTTTAAAGACTTTTGATAGTATTATTTGAATATGATAGTTTCAAGAAATCAATATAGTCTTGAGAGCAATATATGCAGCGCCAGGGTTAAAATAGTGCGAACCTGTTGCATATTTCAGTGCAGGGTCATTCTAAAAGATTCCTTTAATCGTAACATAAAAAGGAAATGAAAACATTCACACCTTTATTCAAATTATATATATATATATATATATATATATATATATCTCAATTAGAGATATTCTGATAGTTCAAATATTTGAGCCACAGGCAAACATCTTGTAATAGGTAAATGTAGAAAAGGATCAGATAGATATGTGGGAAAATATATTTTTTTGCATATATTTTTTTCTTTATAGACCAACTTTTTCAAGGTAAAAGCTCGATGATTGTTAACATAACAACAGAGCATATATGAATAGAGAATTTTTTTTTTTTGAAGGAAAACTTCTTTGGTTTCTGAAGAGTCCATAGAGGATTGACATACTAATGTCAGATGTTCTTCTGTGAACGAAACGGTCTGTAAAAATGTACTGAAGTTTTTGTTTTGAAAAGATGATCAGTAAAATGAATAAAATCTTGGTCACTGGAATGTAGCTTAATATTGTCTATATATATATATATATATATATATATGAAGGAGAATGGAAAGGAATTAGAGAAAGCAAAAGCCAAATCAAAATTCAATTCAAAAGTTCAAAGCAACGTATATTCCGCAAAAAGGCAATTTAACTTGAATAAATTGCCTTTTTGCGGAATATACCTTGCTTTGAACTTTTGAATTGAATTTTGATTTGGCTTTTGCTTTCTCTAATTCCTTTCCATTCTCCTTCATTTCTACCTGCTCTATCCTGGATATTGAGCTGTATACTCTTCACAATAGGGTTTTACCTTTCCTAAAAGTTCGCTTTTAGTACACCTCTTTATATATATATATATATATATATATATATATATATATATATACGTATATTATATATATTATAACTGTCCTGGTTTTAAATCTCCGAAACAGTTACATGGTAAACAGCTGATGATCCCCGTGTCAATATTAGACGCTTAAGGTCTCCTGTTTTTGTTTCACTCTTAACCCCCCCCCCCCTTTTTTTTACTTATATTTTTTCATTTATTAATTTTCCAACGAATGTTAAGTCTGCAATATCTTGGATTTAGTTAGTTTGTCTGGGAATTTAAACTGCATTTTACATTTTTTTTCTTTTTAATGCCTCAAAGCTTCTTTAGACTATATATAAAGGAATGTCCAAGTATTCATAAAACTAAACATTTGCACCCCTTTGATGTAATACAGTGTTTCTCAACCTTATTCTGGTTGGGCCTCCCTTCTATCCGATGTGAGTTCTTCATAACCCCTTCATGTAAACTTGAGTTCTTATTCTTCCCTTCATTCCTCCCTCAACTTAGGGAAATAATTTGAATGTTACTATGGCATCAAAACATTAACTCCAGTTGTATGTAAAAAAAATAAGATGATTTTGATGAATATTTTTACTTTTGAACAAACTTGGTTATTTACCCTAATGAAAGATTTATTAGCCAACAGATGAATTGCAATTAAATGTGGCAATCACAGAAAATTACTAATCACAAAACGAAGAATTGAAAGAGAAGTTGTTGAAACCGTAAAGAATTGAGTCTAAAATTTGAAGAAATTCAAAGCCAAAAACAGCCATTTTGCAAAGATCAGACAGAAAAGAATACCAAACAATGGGTGATTTGATTAATTTAATATTTAAATTATTTAGTTGGATTGGATTGGATTGGTTGGTTTTGCAGCATATCAACCTATGTGGTCATTTAATGCCGGAGTTTTTGTTTTTTTTATTTGGGGGGGGGGGGAGACTTTTTTAGCCTTTCCTCCCTTTTTTATAAAATCGAACTAAGAAATTAAATGTTGTATTTATACATGGATAAGTATATTTGGGTAACTTTAAATTTCCTTAAATTTTCTTATATAAATTTACTTTTCTTAGGTATGCTAAAATATTTGCTGAGTTGACCTTTTCGAACAGGTCTTCCATACTGCTTTCTGTATAATATAGTTTTCTAGTTGGGGAGAGGTCATCACACCCAACTAGGATATGTTTTACTGTGAGTGTCTCCTGGCATGGGATGCACTCTGGCGCCGATTCTCCATTAAGTATATAAGAATGAGTAAAGTTGGTGTGTCCTATGCGCAGTCGAGTCAGTATCACATCTTCTCGGCGTGATCTCTTGATGTCCGGACATCGTTCCCTAAGTTTAGGTTTGATTGAGTATAATTTGCTGTCCTCTTGCTGATTCCACCGCAGTTGCCATTTTTCCTGTATGTATGTTTTTATCTGGGGTCTAAGATCAGTATGTGGGATCTTAAGATTGTTAGTTGGAAGGTGAGAAGAATTATTTAGTATTTTAATTTGAAAAAAATAATTATTGATTCCAAAATACTTCATATCTATATTTTGTACACCCTAAATTTTCAGTGGTCATTTTTTTTTCTTTTTCAAACTTAGTTCACCCTAAACAAGGCAAATTGCCACTGTACACATAAGGGCTACTGAGAATTAGGGTGAAAATATGGGGGGGGGGGGGGTCATCCTAGATTGCAAGCTGTACAGTGAGATGCTTGTTTTAAATGTTTGCATGTCAGTACAGTCAGGGAAACAGGGAGTTCCAAAGGCCGGCAACACGAGGAAAGAAGCTATTAAAGTAGAAGACTCTCTGGCATCAGGGGATCTCCACAGTGAATGGATGGAATTGTGGTCGAGTGTCTTTACTTCGAGGGGGCACCAGAGCAGCAAGTTCATTGGAGCACATTCCATTGAAGTACTTGTAAAAGAAGCACAAGGTTGCAACATTGCAGCGATGGGACAGGGGCTGAAGCTTTGTAGATAGTGAGGGACCTATTAGATTAGAGACTCTTTTTTAGGGATCTTGTCTAAGAAGGAGAGACTAGTGGATGGTGCACCAGCCCAGATGTGACAACAATACTCCATGCATGGGTGGATGGTGTCTTTGTATAGATATAGGATACTGTCAGAAGTTTTCTAGCATAGTACAGGGAGCCTACCTTGTGGCTCCTAATATTTCATGCCCCCCCCCCATCTTATCTGTTCTTTTTCTGACTCCTGTCGAAAAACATTGGTCTAATGCAATAGAATCAGAACGTTAGATCTTCGCAAGTCAAATAATTGAAGTCTATCAAATAATTGAAGTCTATCAAATAATTGAAGTCTATCAAATAATCGAAGTCTATCAAATAATCGAAGTCTATCAAATAATTGAAGAACTTTAAAAAAATAAGAAAAATAAGCAATGGATTAGCAAAAATTTTACAGAAACTAAAAATTCATTACAAATGCACAAAATTTATTTAATTTTTTTTTTTTTTACTACTGCATATCACTTTTTTTTTTTCTTGTCTTTTTTTAACTAAAATTTTTATGCAAAAGGTTTGAAATAAAAATACTTACATAGGTTTTTTCTTGAATTTGTTGGCCCTTGGAGAAAGAACAACCACAGCATCATCATCATCTTCCTCATCATCATCATCCTCATCACTACTCAGATGTTTCTTAGCACGCTGATAAGAGACGGTCTGTACCTTTTTCGAAGGTATCGGATCTGCAACAAAGATTACACAAATAGATGAACGGGGGTTATATAAAAAAAGTTTCATACATTTTTAGTCTTTCGTCAGAAAGTCTTCCTACGGCGCTTCATACAAGAGATCAAGCATCCAATTTCAAAGAATTATAGTTTTACTAATTAAAGCCTGCTACGCTTAACATTGCTGCAAAAATCTGCGAACGTAAATAAGATTATAATAAATGATTTGAATCATTCGGAATATACTTCTCTTGCTTGTTATATTCACAATGTTTCGGCCAATAAAACCTCTGACCTTCAGGTGCATTTTTTTTCGAACTTGGGAACCTTCTAGTCGAACTCGGAAACCTGGATGACTAAGGTTTACAAGTTCGAAAAGATGTACCCGAATGTTACACCGGCCGTTCTTACACAGGAGAGACTACACCGGTTGTCACTATAAATAGTGCGAGTCACCAGAGACAGAGAGAAGACAAAGCACAGTCTTGTAACTGTCTAGCCAAGTGCTAGTCACTTTCTTACTTTGTTAATACACTTGTTAAACCAACCCTCGACTTGACTTTCCTTTATTTATTATTTACTGTTGGACAACTTCACAACACCGAAGAAGCTTACAGTTGCATCAGACAAAATGTTGTGAATATAAAACCAAGATTAGTCCGTATATTTAAAAAAAAAAAAAAAAGAAGAATTATCGAGCCTAATCTAAAAAGCGGCAAAGCATAATAAATCAATTTTATTTTGGTAAAAAATAAAGCTTCTTTCTAAACCAAAAAAAATTCAGCAGACCTGTTCTTAACATTTATAGTATCAAGTGAAACAAATCGCCCCGAAGCATATTCCCAGCAAGGCACATCTGGGTGGATGGTTTTCTTACATCAACTATTTTCCCAAATAGCTACCATATTTTGGTTAAGCAGGCATAAATTATTAACACTATAAGCAAAAACATGTCAGGTTCATATTATATATCCAATAACCATGTTTTTATTTTATTATTTTTATTTTTTCACATTTCCAAAAAACATAACATTTCTGTGAGATATATTTTTTACGGTCCGTTTCATTTGTCTTGTGCCAAACAACATTTTTTATTTTAATATCGTCTCTGCAACATTACAAAATCATCAGAAAAATTCACAAAGAGTATATATATATAATATATATATATATATATATATATATATATATATATTATATATACTTTTTCTATGTGAAACACAGGGTGATCTCTTCTCCACACATGGAAAAGGTGAAAGTCAGGGGTTTGATGATAACTTTGGTTCTGTTCAGAAACTCACTACTTGTCCCATATTGTAGCCAATGAAGTCCTTCCCTTGACCTTTGACCTTGAAAAGTTCGGTCGCAATAGAAATTTTGACAGAATTTCAACTTCTGATTTTTCAAAATCTGATGCGCTTTGATAACAGTGACTATGATGAAAAATGTCAGTCTGATCAGATAGATAGCCTTTGAATTATCAAAGTTTTCATGGCATAACTTTGGGAATACTTCATACAATATGGAGAAGCAAGATCTACATAAGACTTACAATGTCAGGCAGACGTATGCAGTTTCACGACTGACTTATGTTTTTATTATATAGGGCATTTCTTAAATCGACGCAATATCTATTTGATCGGTTGAATCTCATCAGGCAATCTACAAATTCGAAGTTACAAACGTTTATGTTAATGTGATCTCAGAATTGTGGGATATATTTTCAGCCCATATTAACCCAACCCAGTTTCCCATTACATGGAGGAATTTGTTTAATATTTAGAATTTGTGTGTGGAATAGATGCGTTAATGTTAATGGAAGTTCCAAGAGATTAATATGTAGCAATTTCTACTACTACAGCCCGGCTAGAGATATTGGTTTGCAGAATCAAATAAATTTATGTCGTTAATATTCAGCATGGATATGAAAAAGATAATCTAAGATGGCTATTCAGTCAACACGTGGAGTCCAGATGAAGCCAATAGATGATCATGAATCCTGTCTGGTGATATTTCAGACATTTTGTCATTTGTTTGAATCTTATATAATTACTGGAAACACATTTGGATGATATATGAAAAAAAAGTAAAAATAATAAAATTGTTTATCGATATGAAATCTAAAATAATTGACTGACTGATGAAATACAGTTGGAAAAATTTAATTTGAATTGGCAAGATTATAAAATTTGTGTGGAATAAAAATTTAAAATACAGTAAAAAAAAAAAATAAAATAAATAAAAAACAACATAAAAATGACCTTCAATTCATTTTTGTTAAAGAAAAAAAAGTAAAAATAATAAAATTGTTTATCGATATAAAATCTAAAATAATTAACTCACTGATGAAATACAGTATAATAAAATTTGTGTGGAATGAAAATTTAAAATACAGTAAAAAAAAAAAAAAAAAAAAAAAAAAAAAAAAAATCGACATAAAAATGATGACCTTCAATCATTTTTGTTAAAGAATAATTCGTTTAAGTAACAAAATCAAAAATAATCGACCAACTTAGTGGAATTCTTGTCCGGTTATTATCAGTGAGCAATCACTGACAACGACTTGTGTGAGAACTCCTAGTGAGTACAAATAATAATAATAATAATAATATTATTTACCAGCACTGTCCATGTGTTCATGTAAAATCGACAAGTCCAATGGAGGTACCATAAGTTTTCTGTTGTTGTTGGGCGAATAACTGGGCGAATGTTTGTCATCCCTTTCACATCGCTCACTGTTCTCCTCATCATCTCTGCTATGGCTACTGACAGGGTGCATATCAAGGAAGCTGATTCGAGACTTGGTGTGTTTCAGCAGACTTTCAGAGTTTTCATCTTCGTCACAAGACGATGACGAAGTGCTGGAAATCTCGGCAGAGTTAGCGGACACCATCTCTACGATATGTGGATGTTTGTACTGCGAGGAGCCACTCATGTTCTCAAGGCCAGTGGTGTGGCCACGGATGCTAGCACGGGTGTCGGAGGTTGAGCTTTTGCCACAGTCAATCTTCAGATACGGCTTGTTTTGGTTTTGAGAGCGGACATTATAGCAGCCACCACTTGTTGATAACTTGTGAATCTGAAAGAAAAAAATAAGACCTCACATTAGCTTATTGAACATAACCATTTAATAATATTGGACACAGGACAAATGTGTTATTCCCCTTGCTGATTATTAGTGAAGTATTAGGGTACACCAAAAATTAGAGAAAATTATCGAGTAGAATTTTTAAAAATAGAATTAATTTACTATTCGGAGTCAACAAACTCCGAATCACAAGATCGTGTGGCGTCTTCGTATTAGAAGAAGGGAGATAATCTTCTATGATGCGCTGGCTTGACGCAAATGTTGCTTGGGGTTTGTTGACTCCAAACAGTAAATTAATTTTTTTTTTTTTTTTTTTTTAAATTATAATTCTACTCGATAATTTTCCCTAATTTTTGGTGTACACTAATACTTTCAACTGATAAGTAAGTTTATCCATAAGTTTTCCTCTTATTTTATTTTGAACTGCCATATTTCACATGTATCCCTTTATGAATAAGCACCCACTTTTTTTCATTTTTTTTTACAATTTATAAAACATTTAATTTTTGGAGTAGGGTCAAAGGATGTACTTGGAATTACTAGGACGAGGAGGGGGGGGGGCGTTGTAAGTTTGACATTTATTAAAATAATTTTGAGTAAATTTATAGTTTCAAAGCATCTTGAGGTACACCATCAAAATTGAAACATACTTGGATATACGTGAATGCCAATGCAGACTGACAACCTGGGGGTGTAAAGTTTGAATCCAGTCGATTCCATAACACTACTTTTACTATGTTGGTAACCTTCACGTTGTCCCTCCTGTGAGTACCTGATTCTAGAAAGAATTGGGGATAACAAATGCACACAACAGAATCGGGCCAGTCAAAAAAAGTTGTACCTGATGCAGATTCATATGAATCTACTTCCGATTTATTTTTGATTAGTCGTCCTCTATAAGAGGGTGGGGCCTGCCTGTCAGTCTTGATCGTACTCCAGGCTCGGTGGTCGCGAGGATCTAAGTTTGTAATCCTCAGGGCTGCACGGTCACGTTTAAACACTCATCTCAAGAAAGCCTCGGTCTTCCAGCCTGCCGACTCGATGCGATGGACATGTTTCTAACCCGGGAGATCCAGCTGGAGCTTCGCTCGACATGGCCAAGCCATCTCATCCTGTCCAGCTTAAGGACATCAGTTATTTCCTGTATATCAAACCTAGAGAGAAGAGTCTCGAAGAGAGTGTCGTCTTCCGGCTTGGCATGACAGATTCATCTAATCACGACTATTTCGTTGCAGTCTCTTGATAGTGCTCTAAATCTACTTCACAATATATACGGTTATTAGAGGGTCAATTTTCAAAACCTCAAAAAAAAGAGTTTGTGAACAAATTTTAGATAACAGAGGGGGGGGGGCGGAAGGAGAGGGCTCTAAAAGGTGGGGAAAGCTAAAAGCAGAAGTCGAGAAAATCACGTCACTTCTGTTTGGAGAGCGGTCTGCCTCTTGAGCCCGCGACAAGACGGACGTGAGAAACAGGTGGTCCTCTGCCAGTCTGGCAGAGGGTCGGGGAGGTGGAGTGCAGTGAAGCCAAAAATGACCTTATTTTATATGCTATTGGTCTCCCTCTCTCTCCCCTCTTATACACACTATTTCAGTTTCTCTCTCTCCCCCTCCCCGCTCTCTCGTACACACTATTTCAGTCTTTGTCTCATGTTCAATAAAACTCTTTTAAAAACCCAAATCCGGCGTCCATGTGGTTATTGATCAATGGCCGATTGACACAAGCCAGGGGCGACGAAACCTGGGTGTATAACAATATATATGGATGGATGTATAACAATATATACATCCGTGAAGGTAAGCAGAATCTTACACATACAATAACTACAAGTTTAGAGATTTTAAAAAATAAAAGGGAATTAATTCTAAACCGTACATTCTGGGAGACGAGAATGAGTTGAAAAGAAGCAAAAATTCTGAACATTTTCAAATCATCAAAAAAAATAATTAATCGACTTCTGTTCATTAAGTGAAACATTCGGCCGATCGACAAGGATTCATTGGTTAACGTGAAACTAAGAAAACTAACATCATAAACTTGAGAGAGAAGACGAGGTTTTTTTCACGATGAGAATGTACGTACGTGGTGTTCATTGGACGGTGGTTGCTTGTTGCTGACCGTCTGTTGATGAAACGAGTTATCCAACACACCAGAGTCAAGCTTGTGGCAAATTCCATCCGAATCGGCGTCGGCCCAACTATTAGAAAGTAAAGAAAAAGAGCGATTACATCATCAGACGTTACATATTTATTGCGTAAGTTTTTGTAGGTGGATAAAAAAACGGCAAAGCAAAAATATTCACGCGTAGACGTTAATAGATAAAACATCTTACTGGTGAAGAGGAGGAAAAAAAAAAGAAAAAAAAAAAAAAAAAAATGACTGATCGACATGGATGAAGAGAAAAAGCTTTTTGCCTCAAATTGGTTTTTCAATCAGTGAAATTAGTTGTGCAGATCCAAATGAAGACGACGAGTTAAAATATATCGCATTCTTGTAACGTCTGCAAAAAATACGAGTCACAACATCTATTATTATACTAAAGCTGAGTCAATCAACGTTTGTTTCCCTAAAGCCTTTTTTTCTACATACTTAAATAACACAAAATACATGTTAAAATATTCCTTAGTTTTGGAGTTGAGTTAAGTTTGAAAGAAAAAAGAATCCATTTTAACTGTTCTAATTATCCGTAATTTGCAATTTACTACCAAGTTACTCATATCTTACATTTTTGGCCAAGATGAAAGGGTAGTATCTGTTCCGATGGATACTGCACCCCATAAACTGGTATTGTCTTGGCCTTCGGGGCTTGATTTACGCCGGTCTATGGGTCGGTCCTGTGCAGTTCTAGGAGGTCCACCCTCCCAGGCTTTGCCTTCCCTCTTTGGGGAGGAGTAAGTTTATTGCTTACTGCCTGAGGCGCGCCTACCGGGGAATGCCAATTTTTAATGGGCAGAATGCTTACTTTCTCGGGCGCTGGCTTTTCAAACCTCACTTTCCCGACCCGACCTTGGGTCACATCTTACCTTGTGGGAGTAAGATAAAACTGGCCTTGTGCCTAACCTCCTGGAGAGGAGGTAAATAAATACTCATATCTTACAAAGTTTCTGTCTATCACTCTCACCCTCTCTTTTCTTCCCTACAGCCTCTTTCTCACACGAAAGACGTTACTAGTCTCGCTCTCTACTCTATCATTATTTTCATAGTACGTGCTCGACCGAGATCAAATTTCTAGTCACAGCAAAAACTCGTCCCTCTACAACCACTTGTGAACCTAAAACCAAACAGAACTTCCATTAATATAGTTTCTTTCCAAGAACTTCCCATCTGTGAAACACTACCACAGGACTGCTTCCCGGCTGACTACAACAGTTTTTTTCAAGCTCAATGTGCACAAATACCTGTTGAGCCGCCCTCTTAGGTAATCAAACTGCCTATCCCACTCATCGTTTCCAAATCATCTCAGTATTGTTCATCATCCAACTGACCATCTCATTCACCCTGATCCTCGAGTGGCTTTTGGCCTTGGTAAATTGGTGACTTATTAGTATAAAAACAATTCTTCTTTCAAATTTTCTTGATTTTATTACTTTATCTGTCATCTGATATTAACAGCGAAGAAAAAAAAAAAAATAAATAAATAAAAATAAATAAATAAATAAATAAATTAAAAAAAAAAAATAAAAAAAAAAATAAAAAAAAAAAAAAAATCGCTTGGTCCCTTGATCTTCCTCCATGGGAGTGTTGCTTTTATCAGAAGATTAACCCCTGACAACAACTAAGGTCTGTTATGGATTAAAAAACTAAGAAGCAGAGCAATGGATCAACGCCTGTACACTTTGATGTTAGAGTCAGCTCCTTTGATCCGAAAAGAGTCGTCTCCAATGATTGCCACTCATGCCGCATGGTTTTCAACGCCTGACTTGGCAGGCAATTTCCTCCGGTCACTTGCGATTCCATCATTTGAGGGCCATTCATGACGTACAGATAAGAATAGGTTTTAATCCGTCCTCGTTTCAAACTAACCCCTTTAGTAGTGAAAACCTTACTTCACACTTGAGAAACCGACAGAAACACGGTACCAAACTTAAAAACCGACGAAGATTCTCGGACATTAAAATCATCATATCCAGTTTAATGTCCGTTTTACATCCTGGCATGTGTTTTAGAAATTGACTTTCAAACTAACCTATCTCTGGCCAGTTCTTTATTTATCCCTCAATCTCTGAAGTCCATTCTTATCAATTCCTCCCATGTTTTCCTTGGCATTCCCCTGTGAACTGACCCTGCTATCTCAATTGTTCTACATTTACTAACTCAAGAACTCTCATCCATTCTTTCAACATGGCCATACCATCAGAGTCTCCTGTTCTACGCACATCTCCTGATAATGTCCAGATTTAATTTTACTTTGAGATAATCAGATCTAAACCCGTCGTTAAAACTCACATTACACATCTATCGTATAATTTCTCTCCATGCAAAGAATGTCCTCAACCCTCACTGGTCAGGTTTCACTTTCACACATCAGAAAACTGCATACACATGTCTGATGGACTCTTCCCTTGGTCGACAATGGTAATTCTCTGTTGGTTAGTAATAACACATTTAAAAGGAGGCACATCTAATTAAACTCACACCTGAGGCTATTCTCTAGCTACAATCAGACCAGTTAAAACTCAGCTTGTGTTTTTCAATCGTAGGCGTGTCCCTTTTCTTCCTGAGATTCTCATGGATGGTTCTGCTCTTGAAGAGAAATCGACTCTGAAAATTCTTGGTCTTTCTCTCTCATCAAATCTTTCTTGGAGTTCATACATTAGATCCATTGCTTTTTCTGCTTCTCGTAAATTCAGTTCTCTCTATCGCTCCAAACACTTTCTCATACCTGAGGCTATTCTCAATCTCTACAAATCTACTATCAGACAATGTATAGAGTACTGTTGTCATATTTGGGCTGATGAATCTCTGTCCCATTTGAGGGTTCTTGATAAGATGCAGAAACGTATCTGTAATTTGATTGGTCCTACCCTTTCTTTTTCTCTGCACCCTCTCTCACAGACGTGATGTTGCTAGTCTCAGTCTTTTCTATAAATACTATTATGGCAGGTGTTCTTCAGAATTGTCTGATCTATTCCCTGCTTCTTTTGTTCCAGCTCGTTTGACTCGTTGGTCTAGTGGTCTCCAATTTAGTGTTTTGATATCTCATTGTAATACAGCTTCCTATTCCAGTAGTTTCTTTCCAAGAACCGCAGGCTTGTGGAACTCTCTTCCTGCTGACTGTTTTCCTCCTACCTATAACCTTGGTCTTTTCAAGATTACGACTAATAGGTATCTCCTGTCTTTGCGATAATCTTACGAGAGTAGAAAATGACTAACTTGGGTTTACTTTTGGAAGCCTCGTAACTCTTGTTTCCCTTATTTTGTCCTTTAGTCCTCACATTCCATTAGCGATGTTTCTGACAAAAGGGGGAAAATTGCTGTTTTCTGGGTCGAAATCTATCCATCTAACACTTATCTAGTTTTTGACCTCGAAGTAGTATTTTTTTTAGCTACTTACATCAAGTGGCTTCATGCCTTGTCTCGAGCAATTTATAAAACAAACAAAAAACTAAAGCATGACCAATCGACAAAGCTTTACATAGAGCGGATCCATCTAAAAAAACAACAAATTAACAGTTTTTGCTGATGATTCAAATAAATAATCGTCTGTGCAAATAAAATATACGATTTTAATCAGTCACAGGCAACACTTTAGAAAAATTTAAATGCAGTCGGAGATATTATTTGGAAAATGCCTACCACTCAATTGTCCCGTGTCGTGGGCCATGGTGAGTGTCGACGTTCTTCATCTGATTTACCACACTTGAATGCTGCAATGGTCGCCGACTTTTGGGACTTGCAACTTCTTCACCCTGGAGGAGAAACAACAAAAAGATGAAGTCTATCAACTTGAAAAGAGGTTCAAATGTTAACAAGATTAAATTCATTGAGACGAAAAACAGTTGAATCTTTGTTAATCATGCAAACATTTCATACAATTTTTTTTTTATGGCCAGAAGAGGTTAAGTGGTTTCACAAAAAGAAATTAAAATCAAGTGAATACTTGCTTAAATCTAGTATTTTCGTTCCAAAGAATAAGAGACAATTTTTGAAATCATTAAATTGATACAAAAAGAGCAGAAAAAATTTGATGTTTGCAAAAATGGTGTAAGTCATGAAATTATTAAATGGATCAAAATTTGATAAGCATAAATTACATTTCTCTAAAAATTATAATATATATATATTAAAAAAAAATCTAAAAATCATTTGTATATATATATATATATATATATATATATATATATATATATATATATATATTCCGAATACGTTCATCGAACACTCTTGACTAGTCTTCTATCTGTGCCCGCTTCTAGGTACATATAGATCTTAATTTCCCTAAATTACGTGACAGTTTCCGTGGGCCGAGTGGATATGGCTGACTGTGTACCGGGTTCGCGCCTCCCGACTGTCTGAAATTGTTACTTCCCTGCACTGATGAGAGCAATAAGCTTGAAACGCTAGCGTCTGTAGGTATAAATAATATAATATTTATTTATAAATATTATATATATATATATATATATAGATGACAACAGAGGCTGAAGAGAGCCGGATGGCTAAGTCCTTCCGTGTTTGAAACTGACGGTACGAATGTTGTACTAATTTTTCTGTACCAATATAAATAAATATATATATATATATATAAATTATATATATTAAAAAAAATATCTAAAAATCATATATATATATATATATATAAATTATATATATTAAAAAAATCTAAAAATCATATATATATATAAATTATATATATTAAAAAAATCTAAAAATCATATATATATATATATAAATTATATATATTAAAAAAATCTAAAAATCATATATATATATATATAAATTATATATATTAAAAAAATATCTAAAAATCATATATATATATATATAAATTATATATATTAAAAAAATATCTAAAAATCATATATATATATATATATAAATTATATATATTAAAAAAATATCTAAAAATCATATATATATATATACAAAACAGACAAAATTAATTTTTCAATGTTTCAACGGTATTAATATGTGCTCAATGCTTAGTAAATGTTCATTATCGTTTAACTCTTCGATGGAATGGAACCCTTAAAAAGAAATTTAAAAAAATTTTTTTTTTTGGTTTGTTTTACGGCATATCAACCATCTTTGGGTCATTTAATGCCGAATCAAGTTGTTGAATGGTATTTTATGGGTAGGACGATTTCATTTTTTAATTGGTAATATGCCCTAAAAAGCTTTGTTTACTTTAAATCATTTATATTTTTATAGTTTTAACAGCGTGTCAAAACTTAGGGTTATTTTATGCCGAATATTTATGGAAATTTGGGGGGGTTTCCCCTTTTTATTTTAGTTTATATATATGTAAAAAAAAAAATTTATTTTTTATTTTTTGGTAGAGTCCGATTTTTTTGAAGTATGAAAGTAAAATGTGGGGATTGTTTTTTCCAAAAAGATCTTTAATATTTTTTTCTTTATAGTAGTTATTTCTTATTGTTGTAAAATTGTAGAGTTTCATAAGGGTGTCTTTATCAGCTCCCCAATCGTTGTGGGCTATGACTCGTAGTAGTTGTAGTGCTTTATAGCCTTTCTCTTTGATGTAGTTGATGTGGGATGAAGTTCAGTTTTTTGTCAAAGATTATTCCTAGGAATTTGTATTCAGTTACGAGTGGGATGTTTTTCCCCTTCAAGTTGTAGGTTGGGATCATTATGTAGTTTGCGTTTGTTGCAAAAATGGATGCATTTGGTTTTTGAAATTTGGAAACCGTTTTTGGTTGCCAGTTATAGATTTTGTTTATGTTGTTTTGCAGTTTTCTTTCTATCAAGTGAATATATACGTGGATCGATAGTTTATGGTTAGGTCATCAACGTACAAGGATCCACTTATGTCGGGGGTGATTTCCTTAGCTATGCCATTTATTTTTATGTTAAATAAGGTTGTTGATAGGATGCTGCCTTGTGGTACACCTTCTTGTTCTTTTGTTTCTGATAATGTTGATCCCATTCGTACTCTAAAAGTTCTGTTGGATAAAAAGTTAGAGATGAAAAAAGGTAGTCTACCTTTCAGTCCGATATTGTGTAGATCTCTTAGAATTCCATGTCTCCATGTTGTTTCATAAGCTTTTTCAAGGTCAAAAAAGATGGTTGTTACATGTTGACCTTTTATAAAAGCTTCTCTAATGTAGGTTTCTAGATTTGTTAACAGATCAATGCATCCACGATTTTTCCGGTAGCCACATTGTATATTTGTAATTATATTGTTTGTTTCGAGGAACCAAGTTAATCTATTGTTGATCATTCTTTCAAAGGTTTCACATAGGCAGCTGGTTAAAGAGATTGGTCTATAATTGGAGGGATTTGATGGATCTTTTTTGGTTTTGAGTATTGGGATAACTATGGCTTGTTTCCATAAGTTAGATATGTTGTTATTTTTCCAGATATCATTAAGGATGTCGAGGAGGTATGTTAGGGAGATATCCGGTAACTGATTGAGGAATTCATAATGTATGTCATCTGGATCTGTTGCAGTATTGTGAGATTGTTTTAGAGAGTTGTATAATTCTGATAGGGTGAATAGTTGGTTATAGTTTTCAGAGTTGTTCGATTTGAAATTTAGTTTTTTCTTTTCTTCAATTTTTTTAATGTTTTGGAATGTTCTGCTATAGTTAGTAGGAGAGGAGTTCTGGGAAAAACTTTGAGCCAGTGTGTTTGCGATTTCATAGGGGTCAGTGATTATTATGTTATTATTAGAAAGATGTTTGATCGAGATGTTCTTGTTTTTACCGTTAATTTTTCTAATAATGTTCCACACCGTTTTTGTATTTGTGTTGATGTTTATTTTAGGTACAAAGTCCTTCCAAGAGGAGCGTTTTGCTTCCTTGATTGTACGTCGTGCTAGTGCTCTGTGCTTTTTAAAGGAGTCTAGATTTTCCGTAGTGGGATGTAGGGTAAATTTACGGAGGGCGGATCGGCGTAATCTGATCGCTTTTCTGCATTCACTATTAAACCAAGGTTTATTGTGTTTTGTAGGATTTGTAGGATTTGGGGACACATTCTTTAGCTATTGATATGATTGTTTCCGAGAAGAAAATTACATGGTTTTCATTTTCGATGTTTGAACTGGGGGTGAGTTTTGATTGACATAAAAGTTTGAATTTTGTCCAGTTTGCTTTTTTTAGGTTCCAGTGGAGAATTTTGTTATTTGGGTTTGGAGTTAAACTTTTTAGGAATATGGGAAAGTGGTCACTTCCACAAGTGTCATTATGAACTGACCAAGTAAAGTCCATGAAAATCGAGGGATCACTTAAGGACAAATCTATTGCTGAGCGGCTGCCAGAAAAGAAACATATATGGGTTAGGGTTTTGTCATTGAAGATGCATAGGTTGTTGTTATTGATAAGTAATTCTGTCTTTTCCTTTTTTATTCGTGTTATCGCAGCCCCATATGGTGCTGTGGCTGTTGAAGTCCCCGAGTAATAAATAAGGAGCAGAGAGTTGTTCTATTGTTTCCTGTAGTTTGTCTTTATTTATTTCTTCATTCGGTGGGATGTATACGGAGCAGATATTAATTGGTTTTTGTAAGGTTACTCTGACAGCTATTGCTTGTAGATCAGTTTTTAGATTCATGTGACTATGTGGCACATCATTTCTGACTAGGATGGATGTACCACCTGATGCTCTTAGGCTTGAATTTGATAACCTTTTATGTTAGTTATGTTGTCGGTTTTGAGAAAGGTTTCCTGAACGCAGATGATGGTTGGGTTTGAGTCTGCTATCAGTAGGAGTAGTTCGTTAATGTTAGCTCTCATTCCACGACAGTTCCATTGTAATATTATTTTTGGATTTGGATCCATTTAGTTTAGGGTGATTTTAGTGTTTTTTTCCGATTCTTTTTCCTCCACCTTCATTCTAGAGGGGGATGTAGCTTTGTTTTTCACCTGGCTTTGTGTTTCTGACTGAGAGTCAGATGATTTTATTCTTTCTTTTGATCCAGGTCTGGATCTGGATCTGGATCTGGATCTTGTTGGTGTTTTTGGTTCAGGTGTGGGTCTTGACCTTGTTCGTGTTGTTTGTTTGGGTTCATCATTTATTGTTTTTGGTTTAATATTGGTTTCATTATTTATTTCGGGAATGATATTTTCAACTTCCATCACTTCAAGAGATTGGAATCTGTTACTTGTTATCACTGTTGTTCGTTGTGATTTATGTTTAGTAGAGGATTCAGCTTCAGTTGGGGGAATTTTTCCTTTTGTAGATTTCGTTGACTCAGGGTTTGTTTGGGAAGTAACTTTGTATTATTATTATTTTGTTGGTTCGATTTTGGTTTGCTTTTAGGGACTTGTTCCTGATTGTTGTTACTTGTTTTGGTTTTAGTTATTGTTTGGTCTTTGTTATTTTCTTTTTGTATTGTTATTAAAGTTTGAATTAAGTCTTTAAGTTTAGTAATTAATTTGTGTAAGTCTTGGTTATTTGTTTGGTTAGATTGATTTGATTTTTGAGTGATTTCTGCATATGTATTTGCTTTTTGATGGGATTCTACAATTTTTCTTGCCTCTGGGAAGGATACGTTTTTGTTGTATTTTACTTCTGTAATTTCTCTTTGAAATTTAAAGATTTCACATTTTTTAAAGTATGCAGGATGATTTTCATGGCAATTTGAACATTTGGCTTCATTTGAGCATTCTTCCTCTGTATGATTGGGTTCGTTTTCACCACAATTCCCACAAACTTTGTGCCCTCTGAGTGTTGCAAGCACATGATCATTTATGTTATCAGGTCATGGCTTGCTCAGCTACCAGGATCCCGTCCTAAGATGACATGGGTTGCTACCCACGGCCAACAGGTAGCCCCATTTTGGGGAGGGGGGGGGGGGGGGCTGTAATTTTTTATTTATGCTTTGCAGAACATAATTAAGTTTTGCAAAGAGAAAGGAAAAACAAAAAACATCAATGTTTGGTATGTTTTGAATCAGGAAAGTCAGTAATAGACAGCCTGAACTCGTAGCACCAGCAGGTTCTATTTAACCCATAGATGGGGCCCTTACAGGTACTACCACTCCGGGCCAGAGTGGACCTGGGAGCAATGGCAACTAAGGGGCAATTCTACATTCCCTAGAGCTCCCAAATGGAGGCCTCATCACTGGATGTCTTTTAAGGTCATACCCAGGACCTAAGAAATTTTTTTAAAAGTGGAAGACCACTCCCCACATAATGTTGGTCTGCAGTTTCAACTGGTTATTGGCTATATTGCTTACACTTGTTGCTGGATCTCAATATTTTGAACCGAGAAAGGTAACAAGCTGTCGTACAAAGCTAGATCTCTACATTAACAATCTCAAGTATAGACAATGACACTTTTCTGAATGAAGGAGTGGCACTCATCTGACGTTGCAGTCATCATATATATAATATATATATATATATATATATATATATATATGGTTTTTGGAATTGAATCACTATAATATAATACATATTGTCTGAATTTTGTAATAAATCTTCATTTAGCTTGTATTTGAAAATTTTCGGACACTGAAAACAAAGTTTCCTTATAGAAACCTAATAATATATATATATATACAGGGTGGGCCAAAATAAGGGTCCTATCTTTAAATTTGAATAACTTGAATTTGAATAACTTCCACAAAATAAAAGTTAAACTCACCAAACTTTATGTGTGTGTAGACTGACCCTTCCGAGATTTTTTGAAATAAACAAAACAAATTTTAGCCGAAAAACACTTCTTAAAACTTACAAAAACTAAAGTATTGTTTTTTACACGGTTTTGAGTTTTTTAAGCAAAAATAATGTTTTCTAAATGAGGGTACGTTCCTTAGGGATAATACGGCTCATGCTTGCTTCGGAAGGGGTCCTTTACTTATTCTAAAAAAAAAAAAAAAAAAAAAAAAAATCAATAAATAAAAAAGTTATGAATTTTTAAAAATAGGACCCTTATTTTTGCCCACCCTGTATATCTATCAATAACGCTTGTTCACGAATACTTCTGTTGTAAGATGTTATTGTAGGAAATAACAAAAAACAAGTCACTGCAACTCATCGTTTTGTTTATTAAATCCTTCAGTTTGATTAGACTTATTTTAGAAGTACAATATATATTGTTAAATATATCGTTTTATTTCTTTTTTCTTTTCCCATGTAAGAAAAAGGGTTTTTTTCTCACCTGAATGCCAAGACTTGATCCACTCATTTCGTTTGATGTTCGAGTTGATTTCGTCTTTTGTCTTTTGTTATCAATCACAGATTTTCCAAACTCGGAAGAATCTTCACGGCTTTGGGACAAAAACAAAAACATTTTTATTTAAAAAAAAGATACATAACATAAAAAAAATTTGTAAATACATTTTTTTTTTTTAAAGTATAAAATAAATAACCAATATAGAAAGAATCTAGATTCTGAAAATAAAAAATATCTGCAAAATTTGAAAAAGGCGCAAATATAATTAGTTAAATTTTTTTAATTAAAAATAAAAATAGTTTGTAAAAAAAAAAAAAAATTTATTTTAAGTTTAAAAAATCTGTTTAAATGTCTTACAAAAAAAAAAAAAATGAAAGTCATTTGAATAAAAGAATTGAATAAGAGTTCTTACTTTCTATCAGACTTTTTGGTATCTTGGGATTTGCTGCTACCAGCCAAACACATCAAACCTGTTAGGAAATAAATGAAAATATAAAGAAGAGAAAATATTGCACAGTCAATACCATCAAAATTAATTGCCAATTATACGTATCGGTTTATAGAATATTTTCTTAAAAATATTTTATGCAAAATACATGTTTAGTGCTGTTGGTGTTTAACATGTTTAGTGCTGTTGGTGTTTAACATGTTTAGCGCCGCTGGTCTTTATAGGTCAACAGCTTATTTGACTGCAGGAAGATTTAGACAAATTCTGATTACATGAAATATTTGCATTCAACAAATTGAACATGTAGAAAAGATCTTGCAAATGTTTTTTTTTTCATTTATATTTTAATAATTATTTTGAAAAAGTTTTTTTTTACTTGACAGATAGAACAAAATTACAATTAAATTGTGTTTTTTTAAAAAAAAAAGACGTTTTTGCAAGAAAAAAGTAAATTTGTTCAACTCTGACAAATGTGTAAAGAATATTTCTAGGAACTTCTTTAAAAAGGATTATTTTCATTCTTTCCCGCGATAGGGTTGGGGGTTAATACAATATAATGACAGTTTCAGAATTTTTGAGATGAGGATTGATTATTTGGACTACTGTTCTCATCTTGGTTGTTCTAAGTGACAGTCTTCTGGAGGTTGAAGGTTCGATCCTCACCACAGGTGAGACTAACTAAGAATAAAAATAAAATATTACTGAACACTTCTACCCGGTTATGGTTGAGGGAACGAGAACAATCTACCCCCGGGTTCAGTTCAAAATTGGGTATAGATTCCAAACTTCGAAAAGATGCACCTGAAGAAGGTCGGAGATTAGATCGGCCGAAATATTGTGAAAATAACAACTAAGATAATAATGATAGTTCAAATAATCCAATGCAATGAGAGATTTAATATTCAACGAGGCGTATTGACCACGGTGTTGCACGGATGGCTTAGAGAAAAATAATTCAAAATATAGTCACGTTTACAATTTTTTTTCTTAAATAGGATTTTTATTCATTTTAATTTTATATTTTATTTTTGCTTTTAATAAATATTCAATTAATTGTAAAAAAAAAAAAAAATTATTCAATTTGCATTTATCAAAGTTAAGTATAGATGTGAAACAGATAGACGGTGTCTTGTCTGATAGGTTCAATAATACAGAGAATTCAGTCTGTTATAGGAAAGACTTGTTCTGAAGTTATACGATGTACGGCACCTAATACACGTGCATAAAACATTTTCTATGAGAAGCCTCCTTGTCACCCCTTCAACATTTTATAGATTCGCCCAAGAATAGTAAAAACAAATATGAAATGACATGAATAAAAAGGGTTTATTTTATTTCAGTTAAAAATGCGTTGTTTTTTTTTTAGATAAAACTAAAACTAGCCTAAATGTAGATTAAAAAATAAAATAAAACGTAAATCTTAAAATTTAAAGATTTTTATGTTAAATTCAAAAGCAACTCACCATTATTCTAGAAAAAAAAAATTCAAGTAAAAAAAAAATAAAAAATAAATTTTTTAAAGTAAAAACAAAATTTAATTAAAGTGAAAAAAAAAAGTGAAATAAAAAAGTAGAAGTGGAAAAAAAAAAATTTTTTTAATTAAAAAAAAGTAAAAAAAAAAAATAAAATAAAAAATAAAATTTTAAAAAAGTAAAAAATAAAAAAAGTAAAAAATAAAAAAAGTAAAAAATAAAAAAAGTAAAAAATAAAAAAAGTAAAAAATAAAAAAAGTAAAAAATAAAAAAAGTAAAAAATAAAAAAAGTAAAAAATAAAAAAAGTAAAAAATAAAAAAAGTAAAAAATAAAAAAAGTAAAAAATAAAAAAAGTAAAAAATAAAAAAAGTAAAAAATAAAAAAAGTAAAAAATAAAAAAAGTAAAAAATAAAAAAAGTAAAAAATAAAAAAAGTAAATTGCGTTTTGTTTTCAAAAAATTCATACTGCCTGCCTCAGCTTACCGTTGAGATTTGTAATGTTAAGTGAATTAAGAGTCACACCACAAACGATAGTGGGAATTGTGGTTGACATATCAGAATCGCAAAAAGATAACATGACCACATGCAGTCAAAAATCATGATTACGATGATGATGATGATGATGATGATTTTATTTGTTGCCGCCACCACAGCTGATAAGGCATTAGATAACAACCACCACCACCACCACTAATTGTTATGATATTCAGAATCACTGACTTCAAGGTCGATTTCTATTGTAGCATATTATTGGCGTCCTTAAAAGAAAGACGATGGACACTTGCATATAAAAATGGTACATCTTTATTGCGACGAGTACAAGTCGTAGAGGTTCGAGTTATACAAACAAGAATTGCCAGGAGACGAACCCTCACTTTTTCTAGCCAGATCAAGAATCAGACCAATTAAATAAAATTTTCAGACATCCAACCATCCGGCATATCGCCTACGCAACTTCCTGTAGGCATGCTTCCATTCAATTGTATATTGAATATCCCAGACAAAATAAAAAAGAGAAAAAAAAAGTACCCTGATAATGTAAAAAAAAGTTAGATTTTTATTTCCTTCCTGACCGTTCGACTCCATATAACCACTTGAGCTTTTGCTTAAATCGCGCCATTTGTAGGAATTTCTCCGAAAATGTCTAGAGATGTACACAAGACAGAATCAGTGGTTCCCAACGAAGATGTGTGTGTCCTGAATTGCTGACAATTGTTTTACACTTCAATAGAAATCTATGTCTCCCTCCCCACTCACACCCCTAGTTACCTTTTTCCGGTTTTGTATCGGCAGAGTTTCCTCCGGACTGGTAAGCTCCAAAGACATGTTCAATGATGGCTTCCTTAATGGTCTTTTCCACAATGCTGAAATGGAGGTTGTAAAAAAAGTTTATTTTTCAAATCGAGGTCGTGAAAAAAATGGAGGTCGTGAAAAAAAAAATAGTTTATTTTTCAAATGAAGAAAAGGAAAACAAAATAAGATCTTTGGAAATAAATGTTAAAATTTCAACTTTTTTTTTAATATTATCAAAAGGTTTCATTCCTGAAAACTTAGGAGTTTTTTTGATAATGTCAGATATGAGACGAGTTTGGAATATGCAAATTGACAGTTAAACATTTGCCATTTTCAAAGCAATACAATTAACTTATTGAGAATTTATAAAACACAGACTGTCAGCCACTCATGTCTGTGCGCCTGTATGTAGAAGGGAAGGGATCAAGACTAGAATAAGGACCCCAGATCATTAACACAAGACGCGGGACATGTTTTGGAATCACCGGTTGACCTCGCAATACACGTGGTCTCTATTTACAAAACACTTGTAAATAAATCTTTTATTATTTTACTAAATGCAGTATATTTCGGAATTTTTTTTTCTTTTAACATTTATTTTAAGACAGAGAGTCCATAAATAAAACAAATAAAATATTAACATGTTTTCTTTTAAAACATGTTTTTTGTCATTATTTACTTGCCTCCCCACGAGGGCAGAAATGGGGGGGGGGTATGAAATATTTATCATCGTACTTAAGTAATCTTTCGTTTTGTAGGGTAAATCAAGCTTCCCAAAAAGGGGCACTCTGGATCTTACCTCAGTTTAGGATTTTTCCATACTACACTTTGCTCCTAGCCCGAGGAGGCAAAACGGAAGATTACGCAAGTTATTTTAATAAATAAACGAAATATATACTTTTTTTTTTACATATTTAAAAAAAAATTTTTACATATTAAAATTTTAAATTATGTAAAAAAAATTAAAAATATGTAAATAAATTAAAAATATGTCAAAAAATTAAAAATATGTAAAAAAATTTAAAATATGTAAAAAAATTTAAAATTTACAAATTTTTTTACAAATTATGTAAGATTCTTTTTAAAATATGTAAAATTAAAACACTTGAATTACAAAAAAAAAAAGATAATTAAAAAAATTTTAATTAAAAAAAAAATTATCATGAATTCACAATTTAGAGACTCCTTTATTTTTTGTCAATATTTTTGTTCCTTTTTAATGAGTCCCCACTTATCAAAATCAAAAAAGGATTAATGCGGAGGATAGATTGTCAGTTCAATGATGAATAATATTATGAGAGGATATAGAATAGAAATATTGAATTGAGTGAAACTAGTAAACGAACCTTGATGCGACTGCAGACACGACAGGTGATTCAATCAGACTATGTCCGCTATCACTGAAAGTAGAAAGATACATTGTTCAACCAAAGTGGGATTCACAAATGGAAAGTCAGCCATTGTTTAAAGAGTCGGAGGCAGGGTTTTAACAATAATTCCAGAGTCAACTTCTCTTGAGCCGAGTCCAACATTTTAAAACAAATGGAAATTCAATATCTGGACATTGTTAATTACTAGGAAGAAAAACAAAGAAATGGTGATATTCTAAAGGTATCATAGCAAAACATTGGGAAGCAAACCAAAAGGGTTTGAAAAACTATGAATTTAATTTGAACAAAATGATTGTTGGCAAAAATATTTTGAATCCAATAAATAAAAATTTCCGACGCCAACAAAATCTGATTTGAAATTCTCATCATGGCTGATTTAGATTTAAGCAAATGATGGCAGTACAGTAGACGCCCGCTATTCAAGGGGTTACGTTCCAGACACACCCGTGAATAGTGAAAAATCCGCAAATAGATTTTGATGCCTCAAAGTTCAATAAAAATTAGGTTTGTGTCCATTAGCGTGTGTTGTTTGCATGAAAGCCACCAAATTAGCGTAAATTAGCCCTTTCTGGTTGATTAAAAAAAAAAATTTTTTTTTAAGATTTCAGTTTTGTATAAAGTTCACAAAAATTTCGAATACCAATGCTTTTGTATGAACCGTATTTAATATGAATCCTACGGAATAATTAGCGTTTTTAATTGCTTTTTTTCTCATATTGGCTTTAGTTGGCCTTAAATGATTATCATATTCGTAAGTTCTACCGAATTTATGAAGAAAATGTTAAGTCAATGCTTATGCTGAAAATCTGCAAATTTGTGAAACTACAAATGGTGAGCCCGCGAATAGCGGTGGTGGTGGGGGGTGTCAACTGTACTTCTAAAGTTTGAGATAAAAGGATGTTAGTAGCAAGAACAGATCAACAGAATCTATTCAAAAGCTTTTTGCTAGTATGTTCTTAGAATTAGGATTATTCAGAGTTATTATCTACAACATTTCGGCAATGTAACCTCTAACATCCTTCAGGTGCATCTTTTCAAATGTGGGACTCTTTATGTCAAATTCCAAAACCTATATAGAATTTCAAATCGAAATTATATATATATATATATATGTTTCATTCCAATGACCAAGGAAAAAGAAAAAGCATCAATCCACAATCCTAATTTTTAAAATTTATTTTTAATTCTGGCGAATGCTTATTTTTACGTCTTTCGACTGTTTCACTATCCGTAAGCCAAAAATATAATCCTCATTTTTCATGGGCAGCCGATCAGAAACCTTTGTTTACCAATAATAAACAAAAATCAAGCAAAAAAAAAAAAAAAAAAAAGCCAAAAAAGACGACGATAGAAATGCAAAGCAAAAACATGCAGAACTCACATTAAAGAAAATAATCTTCCTTTTTGTTTTGGACTAGGGTGCTTGTTTTTTGTTTATTATTGGTAAACAAAGGTTTCTGGTGAGCTGCCCATGAAAAATGAGGACTATACTTTTTTGCTTATGGATAGTACGACAGGAAAAAATACAAGCATTCACTGGAATTAAAAATATATGAAAAGATTATGATTGTGGATTGACGCTTTTCCTCTTTCCTTCTTCATTGGAATGAAACCTATCAATATATATGCTCTGAAGCCTGGAAGCATGACTTCATTGAGCTTGTAATCTGAAACAATTTGAATGATATAAAAAAGGATATGTACCATAAAATATATATATTCTTTATATTAACCCTGAACTGGGCTGGTGCATCATCTACTATTCTCTCCCTCTTTGACAAGGTCCAAAAAAGAGTTGCCAACCTAATAGGTCCCTCACTGTCAACCAAGCTCCAGTCCCTGTCCCATCGCCGCAATGTAGCATCCTTGTGCTTGTTTTACAAATACTTCAATGCTCTGATGAATTGGCTACTCTGGTGCCCCCCTCGACGTAAATTCACTAGATCAACTCGACAATCAACTAAATCCCATCCATTCACTGGAGGTCCCCAGATGTCGGAGAGCTTTTTTACTCAAATAACTTCTTTCCTCGTGCTGCTGGCCCCTGGAACTCCCTCCCTGCCTCCCGTTTCCCCGACAGTACTGACATGCAGAAATTTAAAACTAATGTAAACAGACATCTCGCTGCGCAGATCCCAATTTAGGTTGCCCCCCCTCAACCTTCTCCCCTTTTCTTTCTTCTCAGTAGCCCCTTACGTCTACAGTGGTGGCCTGCCTTGTTTGGGGTGAACTTCATTATATAAATAAAAAATAAAAAATATATATATATATAAATAAGAGAGAGAGAGAGAGAGAGAGAGAGAGAGAGAGAGAGAGAGAGAGAGAGATATTTAAAAATAACAAAAATGAGATACAAATTTGTGAACTAAAAGCTTATCAAAATATATTTTGTTGGAAACAGGAATCAGCCATTACTTGACCAGTCAAACCCTATTTTGAAAGTCATCAATTTTCATAGAAATTAATGAAATACTAAAATAATGAAATACTAAAATAATGACAACGTTAAAATTTCTAATTCCAACTAAGAAAAATGAATAAAAACATTTTTTTTTTTTTACCAAATTCAAATCTTTGAAATTGTTTCTTTTTCGGGCTAATTTTTCACAAGCAATTAGCTGCAACCTCTTCACGCATCCAAGAAAGACATGGCAGCTCGTTTACAGTACAAGCGGTGGAATGAAAAAGTATTTTTAAATATATATATATATATATTTATATATTACCTGCTCACTAAATACATCAAAGAGAGAAGGAATGGGGGGGGGGGGGCATATTTCCTCCCCCCTCGCTAATGTTTGGGTGCCGGGAATGCTTGGTAATCAAAGCTTTAGTCATAACAATGTCCAGCAATGAGATTAACAGTTGTAAAAACAAAGGTAAAAAGCCACTGAGGACAAAAAAAATTACTTTGTTGTTACTGATGATGATGATGATGGTGGTGGTGGTGATGATGATGGTGGTGATGATGATGATGATGGTTGTTTTTGTTTACCAGGGCCACAGCAAAAAATGTTATATCCAAGCGTCTACGTAAAACATTAAGTGCCAATGCAATAAACAAAACAATCATCGGTTCAACAAAATATATCATAACATTTTGACGCGAGATATGTTCAGAGTTCACGCATTAACCTGCACTTTAAGGAGGATCTTTTATTATTTACAATTAGACGTTACCTACCAGGTGTTGCCCGGGAGTGTTTTCTTTACTTTCATTGCCATTTTTTTTTTTTTAACCTTACCGTTTTTATTATTTTTTAAATGTTTTTTTTATTACAAGATTTTGAAAGTTAAATTTAATTATTAGTGTTGTTTGGTAATTATTCATTGAACCAGATTGTTATAAAACTATAACTAAATTCTTGTTAAGGTAATGTTTTAACTTTTATTTATAAAATTATTGGATGTCAAAAAGCTTCCAAACCTTTCAATCTTTTAAGACATGAGGATTTGCTAAGAATTTTGAAGACAGTTTAAATGCTTGCAAATTCCTTTCAAATGAAAGATCACAAAGTAATTCATTCTTTGTTTCAACTATTTACAAAGGATTATCTTGGATGTTATTTTTATAATGTCTCGGCTGATGTAACCTTCTGACCTTCTTCAGATGAACCTTTACGGCGAAGTCGGGAACCTTTACGGCGAAGTCGGGAACCTTTACGGCGAAGTCGGGAACCTTTACGGCGAAGTCGGGAACCTTTACGGCGAAGTCGGGAACCTTTATGGCGAAGTCGGGAACCTTTATGGCGAAGTCGGGAACCTTTACGTCGAAGTCGGGAACCTTTACGTCGAAGTCGGGAACCTTTACGTCGAAGTCGGGAACCTTTACGTCGAAGTCGGGAACCTTTATGGCGAAGTCGGGAACCTTTATGGCGAAGTCGGGAACCTTTACGTCGAAGTCGGGAACCTTTATGGCGAAGTCGGGAACCTTTATGGCGAAGTCGGGAACCTTTATGGCGAAGTCGGGAACCTTTATGGCGAAGTCGGGAACCTTTATGGCGAAGTCGGGAACCTTTACGGCGAAGTCGGGAACCTTTATGGCGAAGTCGGGAACCTTTACGTCGAAGTCGGGAACCTTTATGGAATTTCGAACTGAACCCTTTATTTAATCCATGGGGAACAGACGTTAAAATGACGATGACAACCTATCAGCTACGACCGGGTAAAAGTGTTAATTATTAAATTATTCTTAACTATCGCCTGCAGTGAGGATTGGACCTTCAATACTAGGAGTGTCACATGACCCTGTGATGCAATGGATAAAGGTGTTAAGTAACAAGCAGTTCTAAATTATAGTCCTCTAGAGGTTGAAGGTTCAATCCTCATTGCAGGCGATAACTAAGAATAAAATAAAAAATTGCTGAACACTTATATTATCATGGCTGACGGAACGAGAACAATCTACCTCTGTGTCAGCGCGATGAATCTCTCGAAGGACTCATTGTCTTCTGTCAGCAACGGTCACTGTATCAAAGCGACATGTGTAAAAACACTCAACTTTTTACGTAAATAAATCGACTTTAGCTTTATCAAAGAGAAGAACCGGTGCACACAAAAAGATGTATCTTCTAAAATAAAAGTCCAATTTTTAATGCCTGATAGTGGTAATAGTTCCCATTTAGACAATAGAACTCCTCCCCCTCCTCCCCCCCTCCAAAATATAATTATAACAAAATAAAATACTAATAGGAATAAATATAAAAATTGGTTGGAAATAATTTTTTTTTTTTTAATAGTCGGACGAAAACTAAACAGATTTTAAAAAAGTTTTTTAAGTCAATGAAATGGAAAATCGAGTGGCTCTACTTTTGTTTCATTTTACTTCAGTCGAAGTTCTCAGAAATCAAGAGGGCCCCTACCTGGGGCTAACACTTGATCTTTATATGAGATACAAAAACATTCAAATATTCTATTAAGGTTCTCTTTTATCTCTCAAACGTTGAGTTAGTAAAGAAATTAACATTAATTTTCCTCTCTCCAATTGACCAATTAACTATGTTATAATACATCTTTCTTGTGGTCTCTTCGTCTTACTGGATTCCAGGACAAGAATTCATCTAGTCTGGTGGAATATCCAGCTTAGTGCTGTTACTTGAGGTAACATCACTAGGAGAAGGTGCACCATTCCTTGTATGAGCAAGTGTATAGCCGTGTCGAGGGTATCTTATTTGGGCTTCGAATACTATGTTATTTTGAATATTTGGACAGGGTTAACTTGTAGGGTGAAGTATCCTGATGTCAGGTTGTCCTGACAAACCCTTGTACAGAGAGACCAAAGACACCTGAGGATGATGCCTAGTAGATAATTCAAACTCTCCCTGAGAACTGGAATAGGGCGATCAAGAATTGTTATGAATAGATGGGGCTACAAAACTGACCCGACCGTCTGTGAATGTGGAGGGGAAGACCATACGATGCTACATTGCCTTGTCTGCCCTTCTACTGCCCAACTGGTGCAGCTTGAAAGATCTTGCAGAGTACAACAATAATGCAAAGGACTGTGTAAAAAAGTGGGAAACTGTCGTATGACCGCATACTTCAAAGACACGCAAAGAAGTATTACTAGAAGAACGCCAGTCCCAGGATAATTAAATTAATTACTCGAACAGAACAGTTTTGCACCACTTTTATGTCCCTTATGAAGAATAAAATCAAAATATAATACTAACAAACCGTATGTCTAGAATTCTTATTCTAATCAAAATCCATTACAAGATTTTGGCTCTAGAAAATGTCTAAAAATATAAGGCTTAAGCTTAAGGGGTCTTAAAAAATTGAAATTCAGGGAATCTTGCTTCATTGGCGTCTAATGACTGTCAATGTAAATCTGAAATATTTGAATTTTCAAATGGGAGGTTGTGCTCATATGTCCCCTAAAAACCCTTTAAAATATTCCAAAGAAACTCAAATGTTCAAAACATTTATTAAATGTCTAATCCCTATTGTTCAAATTACACAAAAATCGGAGGCATCTGAATTTTCACAAAGGGCTCCCACCTCCTTTTTATCCCCTTTAAATAAAACTAAATATAGCCCACATTACGACCTCTTACGTCTAGCAGGTGTTCCAAATTTCACAATGATCAGTTAATTATTATTTTTTAATTTTTATTTTTTAATGTAAATCGCTCCAGACAAGGTATGAAGCCACTTAATGTAAGGAGCTAAAAAAAAAAATACTACTTCAAGGTCAAAAACTAACCAACGATAAGTGTTAGATGGATTCCGACCCCAAAAACAGCAATTCTTCCCTTTGTCAGAAACATCGCTCATAGAATGTGAGGACTAAAGGACAAGGGAAGCAAGAGATATGAGGCTGCCAAAAGTAAACCCAAGTTAGTCACTTTCTACTCTTAGTTTAGGAGTGACTCCTGTATAAACATATACACGTACCTAACTTTATATAAAGAGTTTTAAAATATTTTTTTGAATGTTTTAATTTTATTCATTAATTCACATTCGAATGTAATATATTCTAAAGACGCGTCATTCAATCTGTTTAGCGATGAAAATGGGTGTCCACCAATTTTTATAAAGTTTCACCATTTAGGTTTTACAAGATTAAGACACATTGGAAAAAAAAAGAAAAAAAAAAGCTTTTCAGACAATTATATGGAAGATAAAAAAAACAATTATATGGAAGATAAAAAAAAACAATTATATGGAAGATAAAAAAAAACAATTATATGGAAGATAAAAAAAAAACAATTATATGGAAGATAAAAAAAAACAATTATATGGAAGATAAAAAAAAACAATTATATGGAAGATAAAAAAAACAATTATATGGAAGATAAAAAAAAACAATTATATGGAAGATAAAAAAAAACAATTATATGCAAGATAAAAAAAACAATTATATGGAAGATAAAAAAAACAATTATATGGAAGATAAAAAAACAATTATATTGAAGATAAAAAAAAAACAATTATATGGAAGATAAAAAAAACAATTATATGGAAGATAAAAAAAAACAATTATATGGAAGATAAAAAAAAACAATTATATGGAAGATAAAAAAAAACAATTATATGGAAGATAAAAAAAAACAATTATATGGAAGATAAAAAAAAACAATTATATGGAAGATAAAAAAAAATTAAAAAAAAAAGAAGCCTTTCAGACAATTATATGGAAGATAAAAAAAACAATTATATGGAAGATAAAAAAACAATTATATGGAAGATAAAAAAAAACAATTATATGGAAGATAAAAAAAAACAATTATATGGAAGATAAAAAAAACAATTATATGGAAGATAAAAAAAAAAAAATTAAAAAAGAAAAAAAAGCCTTTCAGACAATTATATGGAAGATAAAAGAAAAAGTCCCAGTTTAGATGTCCATTTAAAATTTTCAAAAGGACTATTTTAATTCGTAATCTGCGTTGCGAGCATTTCATCATCTTGAAAGATAATACGGAGCGGAGCGGGGCGTCAAATCTGAGAAAGATCAGGCAGTAAGAGCAGCAGCAATTGACCTACTTCTGTAATAAGGTCAATAGTGGAAGTGGCCGTCGACAACGATAAAGGAGAAGATTCATTCCACAGTAATAAGTAGTTCTGAAACAATTGTGTAAGAAACAATCCAACCAGAATAAGGTTAGACGTTCAAGTTAGAGTTGAACGACCTCTTTGTTGATCCAAGCTCAAATATGGATATCATATCCAAGTCTTTAATTAAGAGTTGCGATAAGGACTCACATCACATGCTGTAGTATACAAGAAAATTAAACACAATGTCGGGGTTTTAATTTGGGTCGTATCAAAAGAGAGGCACTCTGAATGGAACAGAAAGAAATATTGCTTCGTTTGAGAAGACAGATGTCACATCTTTAATTATTTAAAGAAAACCAAACTAAAATATATATACAAAAATAAAGAACGAACAAACCATAGCTAAACAACTGTTTTAGTAATTAGATGTTTATTTTTGTTTTGTTTTTTGTCAAAGGAACCATTGTTAATCAAATGTTTTGAAATAAAATGTTATTTTTGTGCACCGGAAAGTTTCAAATGATTGATTTGTTAAGCGAATGTTTTTCTTTTACATTTTTTTAAACATTTTTTTTCAAAAAAACTCAATTAGTCGTTCGGGAGATCCAACGAGTTGACAGATTATAGAAAGTCATTTTTTTTTTTTTTAATTGAACGCGATTAATTTCTTCCAAAAGTTAGCGGCTTAGTTTCGTCAACTCTTGGGCGATTCCAAGACCTGCCCGAACATTTACGACACAAAGTCACAGAAACATGGTGCGTCAGCTATAAGAGTACCGGTTTTTTAAATTTTTTTGGGGTATAGCATTCAATTATTTCCTCGCCAATCTCAATCATGATCATAAATAAACATGAATAATCCAATTGTTTTTATTTGTTTTTTTAATTATTAAAAAAAAAAAAAAAAAAAAAAAAAAAAAAAAAAAAAATTTAAATTTGAACCGACGTAAAAAGATTTAAGAAACACAGCGTTGAGGGATACTTCGGCTAGTACTTACATATTGAAAGAATCATTTTTTATCTTATCGAAAACTGATTACGAGATAAAAGGAAATGAAACTCACCTTTCAACTGTGAATGGAGACATGCGTCCAGAAAGGTCTTCATCACTCAGACGTGGACTGTAGAAAAAGTTGCTCAAAGATGTATTGTGACATGGCGCTTGCGATGGAGAGGTAGGTCCTGGAGCAAGAACTAAAGATGTCTGCGTCATTGAAGAGGTCAGTTGAGGATTGGCAGAGGTGGTGCCTGCACCAAGATTGGCGGCACCGGAACTGCTACTGCTTCCAGGTAGGGCATGAGAAGTTTTTATATTTGTTTGATCCAAGTGTAAGGTATTCTCAGAGTCGCACTGCTGCTTATTCTGGAAAAGAAAAAGATTGCATTAGTTCTGGGATTGAGTTATTTCATTCTAATTGTTCTAATTAGGCGTAATTTGCAATTAATGCATCAAGCGACTCATCTCTTACTAAGTTCTTGTTTCTAATTCTCACCGTTTGTTGTCATACGTTGTTTGACCGCTCCCTTTTCTTATTTGATATGGTAAATATCACTCTTACTTCCGTCACTCTCTCTTTCTTTATTAAGAATAAAAAGGTACTAACTATAAAACCCAAGATCGGAATATTCCATTATTTACATCAACAAAAAGGAAATATCAACAGAAATAACAGCAATTCTATTTAACCTGTAGCTGGACGGAAGATAGCAAGCAGAAAGAGACTAATTTAGAATTTTGTCTTTTTAAAAATTTAACTGGCTTTGCAAACTCACTTTTCTTGATTCAAACAATTTAACAAAGCTCAATTATAAAAATTTAATAGGATTTGTTAAACATCAAATGGCTATGAGGGTCCCTATTTACCTTCCCACAAGAGCAGAGTTAGACACAAGGTCAGTTTTTAATGTAGAGAAATCCGGCTCCTCAAAAAAGGTCACTGATTTGTGAGAAAAATAAAAATTGCCCCATTCTAGGACCTATCGTTCACAAAAAAAAATAAATAAATCAAGAACAGTTATAAGGTGATAAGTGAACAGCATAGGGCTCAAGTCGTATTTATTTTAAATCAGATTTTGTTCAGTTGACTCAACTTCAGAGGTTGGGAGTCAGAGGTTGGGAGTCAGAGGTTGGGAGTCAGAGGTTGGGAGTCAGAGGTTGGGAGTCAGAGGTTGGGAGTCAGAGGTTGGGAGTCAGAGGAATTCTTTTTTTTTCAGCAGACTCCATTTCTATTAAACACGAAGTCTAAATATTCTCAAATTTTATCATTTTTTTTTCTTTTTAGATTTGATAAGCACAATTTTAATTTTCAAACTTCTTTGATTTCCATGTCCGACACATACATTTATTATCCTGAATATCCATAAATATTCA
>OY744541.1:9149335-9284335 GCA_963556195.1 Sepiola atlantica | reverse complement strand
ACGCATCTTGAAGTGGACGTATGTGGGGAGATCGTTTGGTTTGACTTGCGCGATTTAGTGCGGGTGGACCCGTACAGTCGAGTGCAAAATAAAACTGGTTCTCACAGTGTGAGCTCACAGACGTTGACGGGGCCACCACACTGACGAGACCTCAGATCAAGGGTCAAGGGGCACCTGCGCATGGGGGTTCTGTGACGTCACATCCTTTTGTGCGGGAAACAGAGTTTTGCCAGTCTGGGTTTTGGAAGCGAGCCGAACAGACGTGTTTCTCTACGTAGTCCGACATGAGAAATGGGAATTTAATTCCCTAAGAGAATACAGGCATGAGATTCCTTCTTCCCCCTCCTCGAATGGCTAAGGACTTAAGCTAGGAATTAACTACGATAAAGTAGTAATTTGGTCTCTCCCTTAACGTTGGTGAAGCATCTCCGTGGCCGACGGAAATCTAACGTCTGAAATAAACAAATCAAAGTAAAAGATTGTTTGTCTCGTGAATTTTGTTCACGGCAGTACAGAAACGAAGAAAGAATTCAACCACTAGACGACATCGAGACGGCGCCTCTCCGCGACGAAGAAGTAAAGGTACGAGAAATTAAAGGTATACAACATATGCCTCTTTGGTGTTAAAAATGACCAGTTGTTTAAGCGAGAACTGCCACGGCCCATTCCGGGACGGTTATACAAAGCGAGAACTGCCACGACCCATTCCGGGACGGATATGCAACAGAATGTCATTTTCACAACGTTTCAGCCAGGGGTTACATCGGCCGAAACGTAAAAATAACATCCAAGATGGAAACAGTAGTCCAAATGATACAGATTACCTTTTTTTTTTTTTTGGGATATTTGTTTTTATTGTTTTTTGTATTTGTTTTATTGTTTTTATTTTTTGTGGATATTTGTCTTCGAGAATAATTTTGTCTTGTCTCAATATTAATAAAATTGTGCGACTCACAAAAAAAAAAAAAAAAATTTCTGTAATTATTATTTAGTAGTAATTTTGGTTTTCACATGCCCCCCCCCCCCCCGGCCTGTATTATGTATCGCCTTGGGCAAAATCGATTTATGATAATTCAAGAAAGACATCGATCCGTAGTTGAGAATGCATTCACAGAAAAGAAATTCATTTTTATAACGGACAAGAAAAAGATGCAGAGAAATTGGTTAGGCATTAAGAGTTATTTTTATCCGACTGCGAAAACCTCAGAGGTGAGCTGATGGCTACAAGAAATCAAACTGCAGAGGCCATTAAAAAAAAAAAAATTACTAACTTCACACCTTACTGGCGGGGGTGGCGTTTTCTATATGGAAAAGAAAAATTCAGACTCTCCACAAAAAATATGACTAAATCCAATTCTTAAATCTAATAAAGACGAGTTCCTCATTGATCTTACAAAAGCAACACAAAAACTATATATATATATATATATATATATATATATATACACACACACACAAACGATAAAAAATAGAAAATAATATTGAAAATGAACGTAATGAAAAATGGAAAAAAAAAAGGAAAAACAAAAATATAATTTCTGTATTCATCAACAGTTCGTTTTTTTTCTAAATATTCGTAGTTGCGTGTTATTTCTTCAAATCAATCATCCCGAAGAAGTCTTGAAATAAAGACGAAATGATGATGAATACATAATATTTTTGGTTTTCCTTTTTTATATATATATATATATATATATATAATTCATGCACCTATGGTGCAATGGATAAACGCATCGATGAACAATCAGTTCTATGCGATTGTCTTCTGGAGGTTGAAGGTTCAATCTTTATTAAAGGCAATACTAATTAAAAATAACGTAGCACTTAATTAACATTTCTGGCCGGGCATGGCCAACAGAATGAGAACAATCTACCCCATGAATTGAATAAAGAGTTCAGTTCAAAATTCCATATAGATTATCAAAGTTCAAAAAGATGCACCTGGAAAAGGTCGGAGGTTAAATCATCCGAAACATTGTGAAAATAACAACCAAGATGGAGAATAGAAGTCTGAATAATGATATAAAAAGTACAGTAATAAGAGAAAAAGCAGAAGGCCATTTTAATGAATCCTGTTCAACAGAAATTTCATTAAAAAAAAAAAAAAGAATAAAAAAAAAAGAGAGAGAGATGGGCACTTCTTTAGTTTAGCTGTGAATCAGAAATCAATTTTGAAGAGTTACATTCACTCCTAACCCAATCAACCGGAAGTAAAAATTACTTTTACCATTATTTTTAAACGATAACTTTTCTATTTATAAAGTTTTAAATTATACAAAAAAAAATCACTGTTGACTATTCGTTTTATAAAATGTTATATTAAATAAAAAACAATGTTCGCTGTTATTATTGTTCGCTTTCTTTGAATAAAAACTTCTAATTCTATATTACTTCCGGTTGATTGTCTGCCCCTGTTTTGAAAATTTAAAACAAATTCTGATTCACAGCTAAACTAAAGAAGTGCCAAAAGATGAAAGATTTACTTGTAAAATCTGATGTATTTGACGATCACATTTTTATTAATTATCTACAATTTCGCTATTTCTTGTACCAATTAAGAGAAACGATGTCTTAATCAGTAAAGAAATGACTATTAAAACACAGATCAGTCATAATAGCCACTTTAAAATGTATTTGAAAGTTTAACTTGTTTTAACCGTACAGGCATCAATATAGAATTTGGTATGTATATTGTGATGATGTATGGAAGTAAAACCGGGCCAGTGAGGGTTGAGGATAGGTGTTGCATGGAGAGAAATGATACGAGAATCATACAATGGATGTGTAATGTAAGTCTTAAAGACAGACTTAGATCTGATGACCTCGGAGGAAAATCAAGTCTGGACAGTATAGGGGAGATGTGTGCAGAACAGGAGACTTTGACGGTATGCCAACATTGAAAGAATAGATCAGAGTGTTTTGGTTAATAGATGTAGAACAGTTGAGGTAGCAGGGTCAGTTCACAGGGCAAGGCTAAGGAAAACTTGGGAGGAAGTGATAAGGATGAATTTGAGAGAAAGATGGATTAGGAGAGACCTGGCCAGAGATAGGTTAGTTTGGAAGTCAATTTCTAAAAGTCATCTGACACGTGCAAGCATGTAAAATAGACGTTAAACTGATGATGCTTTACATATGTTAGGCTATTTCAAACTTGAGCGCGACAGACCAAAGGAAAGGCTATTTCAAACTTGAGCGCGACAGACCAAAGGAAAGGCTATTTCAAACTTGAGCGCGACAGACCAAAGGAAAGGCTATTTCAAACTTGAGCGCGACAGACCAAAGGAAAGGCTATTTCAAACTTGAGCGCGACAGACCAAAGGAAAGGCTATTTCAAACTTGAGAGCGACAGACCAAAGGAAAGGCTATTTCAAACTTGAGCGCGACAGACCAAAGGAAAGGCTATTTCAAACTTGAGCGCGACAGACCAAAGGAAAGGCTATTTCAAACTTGAGCGCGACAGACCAAAGGAAAGGCTATTTCAAACTTGAGCGCGACAGACCAAAGGAAAGGCTATTTCAAACTTGAGCGCGACAGACCAAAGGAAAGGCTATTTCAAACTTGAGCGCGACAGACCAAAGGAAAGGCTATTTCAAACTTGAGCGCGACAGACCAAAGGAAAGGCTATTTCAAACTTGAGCGCGACAGACCAAAGGAAAGGCTATTTCAAACTTGAGCGCGACAGACCAAAGGAAAGGCTATTTCAAACTTGAGCGCGACAGACCAAAGGAAAGGCTATTTCAAACTTGAGCGCGACAGACCAAAGGAAAGGCTATTTCAAACTTGAGCGCGACAGACCAAAGGAAAGGCTATTTCAAACTTGAGCGCGACAGACCAAAGGAAAGGCTATTTCAAACTTGAGCGCGACAGACCAAAGGAAAGGCTATTTCAAACTTGAGCGCGACAGACCAAAGGAAAGGCTATTTCAAACTTGAGTGTGACAGATAGACTGACAGAACCTCTTATAGAGCTGGTTGGATGCATGTAAAAATATGCAGACAGTATAATTTAAAGTTAATACAAAAATTTTGAATAAAAATCCGAGAAATGAAAAAATAAAAATGTTTTTTTAAGAAAATGAAAAGAAAATTGACAAGTAAAATTTCCTTTAGATTCTTAAACTTACCCGAAATGAAATCCAAGTCAAAGTAAGTCACGTTACAGGGCAGCACAAATGTCGTTAACCTTCTCCACGAGGGCACACAAGGCAACACAAATGCGGCACGCACATCACTTTCTCTTACAGATCACTTAAGTGCTTCAAGCACATTATTGTGATTAACTTCATCAACGAGAGGGGGGATGGGGGGGGTGTAGATTTGGACATAATCAGCATTGAATTAAAACTCTCGAACCAGGGATTAGGAAGGATTATCTACACTGTTGCTATTAGTAGAGCGAAGAAAGAAAAGTGCATATGATCAAGTTAAGACAGGATTAGAAACAAATCAAAAATAAAATCAAAAATAAAATCAAAAATAAAATCAGCCGAGAATTAAAGCAAATGGAATGGGGGGGCGGGGGGTATTTACAAGAATGTCCATTTGCATTTTGTTTTTAGAAAACTATTTTTACAGCAAAATCATTGAGGAATGAAATGTGAAGATTAAAAGGCTTAATAAGAATTAAAAAAAAAACATGACCCCCCCCCCCCCCAAAAAAAAAAACCCTAACCCTATAAGCATTCATGGAAATCAGTCTTTTATAGTTCACGCAAGGACCAAACTAATGTTATCATAAAAAAAAAGATCAATTCTTACCACTCCCCTACATTTTTAGGTATTATTGTAAATCTCCCCCTCTCCAAAAATTAGATTTTTTTTTTTTTTACATAAGTGAAATAACCTGAAAAAAAAAAAAACGAAGAAAAATAACAATTATTTTACAATTTAGAGTAGATCAGTTTGACACAAATTTAACGTAAAATTATCCCCCCCCCCCCATTTCCGGGCCACTCTAGCGTTTTAGGGCACATAACCAAATTTATTATTATTTTATTTTTCTGGGAGATAAATTCTGTGCGTTTTTTCTTGAGGGGAGGTGGGGGGTGTACTTTTTTAGACAATTACGTGTAGTTTTACAACCTAGATCTCAACACTCGGACTAAGGGTTAAGGGTTAAAAGAATTTAGTTAACGCCCTAAAATGTTAAAATGTCCCGGAAATGGAAATCATTCTACAATAAATTTATATACGAAACTGATCCCCCACTCTAAATTTTTTTAAATTTCTGACAACTTTTTCAGGGTGCTCACATATAATCACCTAAAAAATGTAGCAGACTATTTTCGGGGGGGGGGGGGGGGGGGGGCTCACAGAAGGTGTAAATTATTTTATTTAATGAAACTTCTTTACTAGAGCCCCCCACTATTCTAGATCTTCAAATCGATTTCCCAGTGATTATGACATTGATTATTCCAGTCTAATGTGCATGCCAAGTTTGGTTGAAATCCACTCGATAGTTTCTAAGTCCAAAGTGAAATACAGACAGACACTTTTATATTTGTTTTCATAGATGATAATACTTTAATACAAACATACATGTTTGTTATCTCCGGTTATATAAAGGAAAGTAATAATTCTGTGCGCATCTGGTTAAAAATCAGAAACTACATAAGATACACTTAGAAACCTAACATAATCAGATCTAGTGTGACACCGACCTGGTTATAAAAAAAAAAAAAAAAAAAATGTAATAATTGAACTGCTACCTCAACTGTTCTACATTACACACATTTTTTTTTAAACTCTTCTATTTTGTTTTATCCATACTCCCGGGCAACGTTGGATAGCCCTGCTAGTTATGAAAAAAAAGAAAGAAACAAACCTTTTTTTTTTTTTAAGTTGCTTTACAAAATGCAAAACCAGTGCTAATTATTATTTGCAAGAATACATCGAGTATAACTAAAATTATACGTGACTTTTAAATCTTTCAATTACCTAAGACAACAACAAAGACATGAAAACTTGGTTGGGCTCCACCGACGCTTTTGACGAAAACCATTTGACCGAGATACCCGTTTATATAAACAATGTCAATCTAAGTGCTGAATCATAGGGGAAAACAATAATTAGAAAGTTTCACTTAAAAAAAGCTGTCAAGAAACGTAACTTTGGAAATAGGCATTTTCTCTTAAAACTTTAGAACTAGCACGGCAACCTGGCATTGCTTGGGATTAAATGAGGAATCTTATGTTCTTTTGCGCTCAGCCAATCACGCCACATTAACTTTTCTTATTGCATTTTATATATCCAATTTTTAGAGTGGGGTCCAAGAATGTACTCAGCAATGGTGGGAGGCGATGTAAGTAAAGTGACATTAAAGGAAATAAAATTCTGTAAATTTATCATCTTAAACCGCCAGGAATCAATGTGTTCCAAGCCCTAAACCAGGGGCGGCCAACCTTTTCAGAGTGAGGGCCAGATGAGACTTTTGGAAGGCGATCGCGAGCCGGAGTGAAAAACGAAATCTCAGAATTACTATATTTTGTTTACATGAATAAATTGTAGAAAAATTGCATTGCACACTCTACAAATCTGATATTTTTTCTCAGGAGACTTCTGTATGTGATGTTATAAAAGGCGCCGACAAAGAACCATTTTGGAATCATAAAAAATAATGACGGGGGAAGTAGCAAGTTGATCCAGCATTCGTTTTGACACACCTCACATAAGTTCTGTTTCATTGCCCTTTCCTCGTCTCACGTTTTCTCTTTGTCTCTCTCTTTCTCTTTTTCTATTTGTATCTCAGGCTAAGGATTTGAAATTAATAGTTAAAGAAAAATGAAATATACATGCATCATCGCTCGCTGCTATTCATACATTTTTATGCCACTGTAAATCTTAATTGAAACCTACTTTTACGTCTATGTCACAAAATGATATGAGTTCTACTGGGAGGTCCGCGAGCTGGATTGCAATAATAAAGCATAGCAGGGTGGCGGGCCGGACGCTAAGCTTTCGCGGGCCGGATGTGGCCCGGAGGTTGCCCGCCCCTGCCCTAAACTCACTTATTAACATTATTTTTTTGTTTTTTTAATTCTATGATTATCAAGTTATGACATAAAAAAATAAAAAAATAAAATTTTTAAAATAAATAAAATAAAGACTTATTTACTTTTTTTTTCTCAGCCTTTTGGCCTGAGATCAAAGTGTAGTATCTGTTCCGACGGATGCTACACCCCTTAGACCGGTACCGTCTTGGCCTTCGAGCCTTGATTCCGCCGGTCTTAGGGTTTGTCCTGTGCAGTTCTAGGCGGTCCACCCTCCCAGGCTTCGCCTTCTCACCTTTTGAGAAGAGGTTAGTCTATTGCTAATCGCCCAAGGCGCCCCTACCGGGGAATGCCGACGGGGCCGCACAGGCATTTTCTGTAGGTCAGAGTACTCGTCCTCTAGGGCGCTGGCTTTTCAATCTCACTTTTTGACCTTGTATCACATCTTACCGCAGTGGGAGGGAGATAAAAAATAAAAAAGTATGAACCCCATGATAATATTGTATTCCATTTGATCAATATGAGATATATGTATCCAAGCGTTACCACCGTCAATCAGGCATGTGTATGCAGTGTGATGATGTATGGAAGTGAAACCTGGCAGTGAGGGTTGAGGACATGCGTTGCATGGAGAGAAATGATATGAGAATGAGACAATGGATATGTAATGTGAGTCTTAAATACAAGATTATATCTGATAACCCCAGAGGAAGATTAAATCTGGACAGGATAGGAAGACGTTGTTGGTATGGAAATGTTTAAAGAATGGAGGAGAGTGTGTGGGTCAGTAGATGTAGAACAGTTGCGGTAGCAGGTTCAGTTCACAGGAAAAGGCCAAGCAAAAGATGGGAGGAAGTGAAAAGGATGGACTTGAGAGAAAGGGGAATAAATAAAGACCTGTGCAGAGATATGTTAATTTGGAAATCAATTTCTAAAAGCTGTCCAACACATGCCAGCTTGTAAAACAGACGTTTAACCAAATATGATGATGATGATGATGATGATGATGATGATGTACCCGGGGTAAAGTAGTTTCAAAATACATATGGTTATCGGAGTCTATTTCCAAAACCTTAGGAGGAGGTTGAACAAACAGATAAGAACAACTTATTTATTTTATATATATATATATATATATATATATATATATAGTATAAATTTTTATTTATACAAACATTATTGGTTACATATGTGCATACATGTTTCGGGTGTACTCTTCACAGAGAGTCAACCTCTTCAGACCAAAGAAGACAAGGAAGAGTACAACCGAAACATGTATGCACATATGTAACCAATAATGTTTGTATAAATAAAAATGTATACTTAAGAACAGCTCTACATGTTATTGAGTACTTTTTATAAACACTGTAATTTCAACGGATTTACATCAACAGAAACTAACACAATACGTGTTCTATATATATAATATTTATAAATAAATATTAAATTATTTATACCTACAGACGCTAGCGTTTCAAGCTTATTGCTCTCATCAGTGCAGGGAAGTAACAATTTCAGACGGTCGAGAGGTGCGAACCCGGTACACAGAGTCAGCCATATCCACTCGGCCCACGGAAACTGTCACGTAATTTAGGGAAATTAAGATCTATATGTACCTAGAAGCGGGCACAGATAGAAGACTAGTCGAGAGTGTTCGACGAACGTATTCGGAACTTTGCATTAGAGCTTTTTGACAGTCTATTTTTAACTTCCCCGAGAGTGCTCAACTTTAATTTCTTAAAGGGGCTTAGTATAATATATATATATATATTAGTGGGGCCTGTGTCCCGGTGTTGCTTGTGAAATTTGAGGAAACCAAGAATTGCAACTCTCCGAAGTAAATTGACCAGAAAATCTTTTTTCACCCAAAATGCTCAGCCTTTATCCACAATATAAATATATTCATAAATAGAACATTGTTCCATGAAAATAAAAACAATCAATTATAAAACAATAAAAACAAATAGTTAATTAATTAGATGTCCTTTTGCAAAGCAATATTCATAAATAGAACATTGTTCCATGAAAATAAAAACAATCAATTATAAAACAATAAAAACAAATAGTTAATTAATTAGATGTCCTTTTGCAAAGCAATATTCATAAATGTTCATAAATAGAACATTGTTCCATGAAAATAAAAACAATCAATGAATTATAAAACAATAAAACAGATAGTTAATTAATTAGATGTCCTTTTGCAAAGCAATATACAAATTAGTCAACCTCAGGACGTCGCGTACACATGATCAGTACAATTAAAAAGCTGTTGTTATTGTTTTGTAAATAAGAATTTGGCATTTAATCTCACTGTCAGCACGATAATTGTCCCAACTATATACAGATAAAAAATCCTTTCCGTAATTTTTTTCTTTCTTTTTCATGAATTCAAATATTATTGATATCAAATGAATTCTCTATTAACCTGCCCCTCCCAAGAGGACTGGATGTGACACAAGTTTCAGCTAAATGTCTGGTGTGGCTATTACTTTATTAAATCTAGACCGTATAGGGAAGAGGTGTGCAGAACAGGAGGCTTTGATGGTATGGCCACATTGAAAGAATGGATGAAAGTTTTTTGAGTTAGTAGATGTAGAACAGTTAAGGCAGCAGGGTCAGTTGAAAGGGGGAAAGCCAAGGAAAACATGGGAAGAAGTGATAAGAATGGACTTGAGAGAAAGAGGGATAATTAAAAACCTGGTCAGAGATAGATTAGTTTGGAAGTCAATTTCTAAAAGTCGTCCACCACATGCCAACATGTAAAATATTTATGGCCACGTCTGACACATACATTTGTTATTCCATAAATTTTCCATAAA
Organism: Sepiola atlantica; assembly: GCA_963556195.1. Taxonomy (NCBI): domain Eukaryota; kingdom Metazoa; phylum Mollusca; class Cephalopoda; order Sepiida; family Sepiolidae; genus Sepiola; species Sepiola atlantica. The sequence continues at coordinate 9,274,528 of OY744541.1, read as the reverse complement.
TATTCAAGTTGTGTTATTTACAAAATGGCTTGCATGGTCTTCTCTTATCATAAAGACACACATGCTTTATCTAAAATTGAAGACATGTCGACATTCAAAACCGAGCTAACCCCCCCCCCCTCACCCCACTCGCAAACATTAATGTTTTGAAACTCGACTCCAAATTGTGGATTCCCCTACAGCAGTTCCATCTAAAATGTGCCAATGATTTTGTTTTGAAATGAAACGTTATTTGAAAGAACCAACTGACCTTGCTATCTCAACTGTTCTACATCTAACCCAACACCTCTCAAACATTTTTTTAAATGTGACCAAATTAACAAAGTCTCCTGTTCTACACACATCCACCTATACTGTCCAGATTTAATATTCCTCTGAGGTCATCAGATCTAAGCCTGTCTTTAAGACTTAGCATTGTCGTTTGTAGATGTAGAACAGTTGAGGTAGTAGGGTCAGTTCAGAGGTAAACATGGGAGGAAGTGATAAGGATGGACTTTAGAGAAAGAAGGATAATTAAAAACCTGGCCAGAGATAGGTTAGATTGGAAGTCAATTTCTACAAATCATCCAACATATTCCAGTATATTAAACAAATATTAAACGAAATATGGTGATGATCTTACTGTTAACTTGTATGCCTCTCTCTCTCAACTGATATAACACGCTCGCTCACCCTTAGCCATATATCAACACATGAATTACCCTCTCTTCCCCTCCCCTTTTATGTTTCAACTGCTGATCTCATATTTCTGTGTGCATCTATGCCTGCTTTTTTATTATTTTAATTTATTTATTTATTTAAAAAATTTTTTTTTTTTTTTTTTTTTTTTTTTTACTACTGACCAAGTCAGGTATGACACTTTTTTTTTAACGTAAGAAAACGGAAGACAGTAAGCATTAATACGTAGATGCCAGTGGTTACGCGTGCCAATATATCGGAGATGACGAGAAGCTGAAGACGTGCGATAAAATGATTTTATGAAATCAAGAGACTTAAGTTCCATCGAATTGTTAATCTCTTTTTTGTATAATCCATGTTAATCCAATTGAAAGAAGTAAAAAAAATGCTGTCTTGGTCATGAACACCACGTGGTTACTCTCGATCAATACGAGAAAGAGATTAGCACATTTTAGCGGGTCGTCCTGTCAATGTCAAGGAGATCATCATCATCATCATCATCATCATATTCGATTTAACGTCTGTTTTATATGTTGGACGGCTTTAAGAAATTGACTTTCAAACTAAACTATCTCTGGTCAGGTCTTCATTTATCCCTCTTTCTCTCAAATATATTTTTATCACTTCCTCCGTTGTTTTCCTTAGCCTTCTCCTGTGAACTGAACCTGCACCCTCAACTGTTCTACATCTACTAACTCAAGAACTCTCATCCATTCTTTCAATGTGGCCATACCATCAAAGTCTCCTGCTTTGCACACTTCCCCCCCCCTCCCCAATACTGTCCATATTTAATCCTCCTCTGAGGTTATCAGATCTAAATCTGTCTTTAAAACTCACATTACGCATCCATCGTATCATTCCGATATCATTTCTCACCATGCAACACGTCCTCAACTCTTACTTAACCGAAAGTTTAACTGAAAGAATGTGAGAAAACCTGCAAAATGAAAAATGAACTGCGTGATCACACGGTGCCAATAAAGAGTTCGGCTGGAAATTCCAGGATTGTTCCAGAGTTTGACACGAGGATCCTGAAGAAGGCCAGAGTGCAAAACGGCCGAAACATGATAACAATCAAGATGAGGAAACCTGTCTAAAAATCCAAAATAATTATCTATAAACGACTCCGAAAGATTTAACCTTACATTCACAAATCTTCTTCCAACATGAAATAGCGGGTGAATGTCTGGCATCCGGTAGGATGCCCCATCCACAGTAAAACAAAATGATTAAAAAAAGGAAAAAAAAAAACAAAAAAAACATGACTTAAACTTCCATGAAGGTCATCTCAGAATTATTGGCTAAAATTTGAAATAGATTAACTCCAACGATTTCAAACGTTTAAACGATCATTTCTGTTTATTTTATTTCTTCTTTTTCAATTAAAATAGGGACGCGGCATTTTTCGAAATGCCAGACGATCGCCTGCGATTTAGAGGCTCAAACCGACTACGCTAACAATATGCAAATGTGTTTTTTTTTTCTCACGCAAATTCAGATGTGTCGTAGAATTTCTTTCATGACAATCATGATTAAATTATGCATGTTTACTAAAATTAAAAGAATCTTTTTCATGTTTACTAAAAGCCGTCCTACAAACTCTTTCTCCTCTATTTCTCTTTCTATTTTTATTCTGAAGTGTCTGTATGTAAGTGTGTATGTGTGTGGGGGGGGGGGAAGCAGGGACGCTGTTCAAGCCAATATTTATGACTAGGACGCGTAATGCACCGCACAGTAAGAATACACATTTTGTTTTCAGTTGAAACTTTCAACCTGTCGATAATGCAACAATAAATAAAAAACGGAAGGGGGGGAAAAAAGGCGGCTCCAAAGATGCACTATTTTTCTGTGCAGATTAATTTTTTTTGCTAGATTATCCACGCAGTGCTGCTGACCATTATGCAGAATATTAGAAAAGCTTAATCAGAAAATTCCATGGCTGATTAATACGGAGAATAATTATTTACAGAGAGTAGAAAGTGACTGGTTGGTTTACTTTCGGCAACCTCGTAACTCTCGCTTCCCTTATTTTGTCCTTTAGTCGTCACATTCTGACAAAGGGGGAAGAATTGCTGTTTTCTGGGTCAGAATCTATCCATCTAACACTTATCGTTGGCTAGTTTTTGACCTTGAAGTAGTATTTTTTTTAGCTCCTTATATCAAATGGCTTCATGCCTTGTCTGGAGCGATTTCCATAAATAAAAAAAATAAAACAAAAATAAAAATAGAATTTTATTTTATTTTTTATATACTTAGATATTTTATTATGGGGGATGGATTTACTCCTTGTCGCTCCCTCATTTGTGAGGAAGTTCCGACAGGACTATACAGGTATTTGTGTTAGGGGGAGTTGAATTTTGAAACAAATGACTGAAATCCCCTAAAAACGAACTTAATCTAAAAAAGAAAAAAAACTAAGACAAAACAAAAACTGATTTTTTACCTTTTTGCACTGATTATCATGTGCAGCTTGCAAAATGCACAAACGCTTGAAGATGAATTTGACTTTCTTGTTACAACCCCCCTCCTCCCCTCCTCTCTCTAATTAACCCCCAAAACTAAATTACAGTCACTTTGTAGTTTACCATCAACAATAACTTTGGAGATGAGTTCTTATAACTATACAAAAAAAATAAAAGACACCTGCACCTCAAGAATGCATTTTTCCATTGCGGAATTTGTATCGAAACGAGGCTCGGTACAGGAAACAGCCACGAGTTGGTGTGCAGATGGTATGAGCCCTGAGCCGGATACATCTCCATTGCAGAGATCGCCAGCAACAAGGCAATAAATCTGAACATCAGGGGTAACTCGTTCAACAGCAGTATACTGGGTGCCGCCCTACTCTCTGGATCAGAGGCCTAGTCAACTACCGTGGCCGACCGGAAGAAGCCGAGTGTCACCCATGCCTAACGTCCACTGGGGCGACTGGGCAAGCAATGAGCCGCTGCAGGTAGTGACCAGGATGGCAGAGGCAGTCGATTAGAGTTACTAGTCGAAAATGAGATGGACTGGCCATCTTGTACAAAGAACAGATGCCTGATGAATGCGGACAGTGACTGAGTGGCTGACGAGCGATATCAAGTGTCCACTTGACTGACCAGCAAAACATTCGGATTCACTGCTACTAGATCTGAGATGGAATTAGATGGAGCTTGCTCCATAAGAGTACCGAAAAAGGTGCAGTATGTTACCACCCAGCAATGTAGGGATCTTACTATATAGTAAATGTATCGGAAATAATTGTCAGGGAAAATTTTCCAAGTTCTATAAAATGGCTCGGTTCAAAAATTTGTTGACCCCTTTGAAAGGTCACATTCTGAGAGTCTTCTTATATAAATGTCAATTTCTGGCAAGGGAGTTTTCACTTATCTCCTCTAATTTGATTATTACCCAAGAGTTAGGGTTAGGGGTTAGGGTGATTGTGTTACTTCAACTGTTAATCCCCTTTCCCCCTTAATCTCAACTCGGATGTTTCTCTCTCCGTTGTTTACTATCAAATTAGGTCAATCAATCAAAACGGGTCAGATTTCGAGAATCAGTGCTTAAAAAAAAATAAAAAAAAAAAAAATATTTTATAATCCCAAAAATGAGTAATAATTAATCCGAGATTAAATGAGAGTCAGCCTTCTTAACAAAATTTGTAAACAAACTTAAAATAAAGAGGAATTAAAAAAAAACAAAAAACAATTACTTAGCAACAAATGTTTACCCTTATTTAAATTCTACTTTCGCCACGAGTCAAACATCAGACGATAAGAGCAACACGGTCGACACCTAAATATTGTTGATAATTACTTGATAGGAATATACTTTTGAGATTAAGTAAAGATATAGTTTGAATACTGCAATGGGTTATAATGGTATAATTGATATTGTAGGGGTTTAAAATAGGCTATAGTCCCATATGGGGAATCTATAGTAGGTTGGTTGGTTGGTTAGATGGTCATGTGATGTAGGAGAGATTTGAAGTTGGATTTCAGTTGTGGTCTAGACTTTTAGTGAAAATAGACATAATGTAATATATTTCACCCTCTCATGACCCTTTGAAGATCGTGCGGAAAAAATTCATTGGTAACAAAATTTATATTCGTTAAGTAAATAAAATATAGTTAGAGTTTAAATCGTTGTCTTCCCGCATAAAGGTGCTACTAAAAAAAAAGGATCAAAAGAACAGCCTAAACAATAGCTCTCGAAAGGCGAGTCATAAGTTTGTCGCACTAAGCCTTTCTTAACATCGTTCATTATCATAACTAAAGTTGTAGATATTTTCTGGGGGAAGAATTTATTCATTCATATTCACTCGTACAATGATTGCTCCATTTACTACTTCAGCCAAATTTAATTTAACTCCCACAGAAAATATTTTAACCCCCACCTCAACAGAAAATATTTTAACCTCCACAGAAAATATTTTAACCCCCACCTCAACAGAAAATATTTTAACCTCCACAGAAAATATTTTAACCCCCTACCTCCACAGAAAATATTTTAATCCCCTACCTCCACAGAAAATATTTTAATCCCCTACCTCTACAGAAAATATTTTAACCTACTACCTCCACAGAAAATATTTTAACACTACCTCCACAGAAAATATTTTAACAATCATAAAAAAGGGACAGAAAAATTATGTTCCTTACTTGGACATGACAAAAACTAAAGAGAAATACGTCAGGTGTCACACATTACAGAATTGCGATTCAATAATCAGGTACGGAACCGATTTACCTGCATGACAGTTTTTACCCTCAGGGTAAATGTACAAATTTTGCCCTGGTTGAGAATGATTCCTCGAGAAAAAAAAGCTGCTCGACTTTAATGCCAATAACCAAGCAAATATTCAAGTGAGAAAAGGGCAATTTATGTTATTTTTTCAATTGCGGCATTTGATAAATCCAACCTTTTCATCACTGCCAGCATTAATAGCAAAAAACAACGATGGGGAAATAAATGTTTGTCAAGCAAGATGTAAAACGGATCCTCTATAGAGTTGAGTTTTTGAAGAGAAGAGTGGGGGTAAGGGGCGTACGGAAATGTTAAGAAAGCAGAAATTCCAGCCGTTACACATGGAATTCTCGATTTTGAACAAAAAGAAAAAATGCTAATTGCCATTCTTTCTTACCTTTCTGGGAGATGTCATGGTTTTCTTCTCTTCTCCTTTAGGGGGCGGAGGGCGAGAGGGTGGTGCACTACTGCTTGATTTGGGCCTTCTCTGGAAGGTGAAAAATATTCACTCTTTATAAAAAAGATCTGTGAAATTCTCGGGGAAAGGTCTTCATTTAATAATAAAATCTAGATACATAAAATTAATTGTCTGCTTGGCTGACTCAGAAACTACTGTATAGATTTCAACCCAACTTGGCATGCAGATTATCTAAAGTTGACAGAGATCAACCTTTAAGGTCATGGAAGATCAACAAGAAGGTCAAAGTTAATTCACATATGAAGGGGGACACGAATCAAGAAGTTTTTAAAAAATGTAAAGAAGACATAAAAATTGAAGAACCAATTGGGATCAGTCTCGATTTGATAATGTGCGGTCTGCATTGTGATAAATAACATTATTTAAGAAAAGTCAGTAAAATAAACATGTCGCGTAAAAAGAAATGTTTAAATATCTTCATGATGTGATTTTAGGCAATTAGAAAAAATTTTCTTTAAAAATAAATAAAAATAAATATTTGATTAAATAATTGCGTCAAACTTAAATTTGAAATTATTAATCATGGGCAATACCAGTTTTATTTACTAAAAAAATACATAAAAAAAAAAAATTGCAGTCTTCTTTTTTTAATTATTTTTAAAAGCATCACACAAAATGAGGTCAATTTAATATAGTATGAAACGATTGCTTTGAATGCTGAGTCAGAAAACTGACCGTGGATTTACTTTCGGACAGTCTCGTAACTCTTGCTTCCCTTATTTTGTCCTTTAGTCCTCACATTCCATGTGCGATGTTTCTGACAAAGGGGGAAGAATTACTGTTTTTAGATCAGAATCTATTCATCTAGCAATTATTGTTGGATATTTTTATCTTGAAGTATTTTTTCTTTTAGCTCCTTACAGCAAGTGGCTTCATACCTTGTCTGGAGCAATTTCCATGAAAAAAAAAATGAAAAAATATAAAACAAACGTTAAAGCGAATATGATGAATCAAAAGAAGGTGCCTACAATTGCCGCGAGTAGATTCCACACCAAATTCATGTCTTTTTTTTTTTTCTTGTTTGAATAAAAGTATAAGCAAAAAGAAATAGATCTATATGGTTAGTGAAGCAAGTTTTAAAAATACCTACAAAATTTATGTGCTAAAATGTCGGCCTGGGATCAAAGTGTAGTATCTTCCAATGAATTTCACTATATATGTATATATATATATATATATAAAAAATTAAATTTTTAACATATTGGTGATATTTTAAGCAGAATGGCTCCTAGAGTAAATGTGGTATTGTGGTAATTGCAATGATTCTAGCCAAGAGTAAGATAGACGAAGTAGAATAGACAGAGGATGACCGACAACCCTAACCCGCATTACCTACACATTTATATTTTTTGCAAGTAAATAATTCAAAGTGTAGTATCTGTTTCATCCTGTCGGTGTATAAAAGATCCTTCTAGGCTGAGACAATTTTATTTTTGTCCCAATCCAAAGTGACCCTTTTTGGGGAGCTGGATTTTTTTCAACTGGGTGTCTCACTGTCCTTGTTGGGAGGCAAGTAAATAGGAATTTTTATCTAGACACATTCAGATTCCATATTTAAGAAAGATACAAGAAAGCCGTGTAGTAGACAATAAAGATCCCGGTGAACTTCACTGAAAGAAAATGGGAAATAAACCAGAAACAATTTCGCTAAAAGCAGAAAATGAAAAAAGAAAAAAAAATCACCTCGCATGAGCACTTCTTTTCCAGAAAAAAATGAAAGTTTAAATGCAGTCACCTTCAATCAAGATGGGTAAGGACTTGTGTCTCTGTTTTGTTTTTACGTAATCTCATTTGAAATACAGAAAATATTTTGGTAGTTAAGACTAGAAAAAAACGCATCAATCCACGTCTTGCCGATACAAATATTTGAATTTACCTTGTCAAAATAAAAAATAAAAGATAAATAATTCTGTTTCCAAATTTTTGAGATGAGGATTGATAATTTGTATTATTCGGAGAATTGTAGTCCGAATACTACAAAAAAAAAAAAAAAAATACTCAATAACTTTAATAACAAATTTTTGAATCAAACTTAATGAGACCATTATTATTTCATGTGGTTTTGTTTGTTTTATCGCATATCAACCTCTTATGGGTCATTTAATGCTGAAACATTAGTTTTTAATGCTTATATATTTTAATGTCATTGTTTAAATGCTTATGTATTTTAATATCATTTATTAAATGCTTATGTATTTTAATATCATTTATTAAATGCTTATGTATTTTAATATCATTTATTAAATGCTTATGTATTTTAATATCATTTATTAAATGCTTATGTATTTTAATATCATTGTTTAAATGCTTATGTATTTTAATATCATTTATTAAATGCTTATGTATTTTAATATCATTGTTTAAATGCTTATGTATTTTAATATCATTGTTTAAATGCTTATGTATTTTAATATCATTTATTAAATGCTTATGTATTTTAATATCATTTATTAAATGCTTATGTATTTTAATATCATTGTTTAAATGCTTATGTATTTTAATATCATTTATTAAATGCTTATGTATTTTAATATCATTGTTTAAATGCTTATGTATTTTAATATCATTGTTTAAATGCTTATGTATTTTAATATCATTTATTAAATGCTTATGTATTTTAATATCATTTATTAAATGCTTATGTATTTTAATATCATTTATTAAATGCTTATGTATTTTAATATCATTTATTAAATGCTTATGTATTTTAATATCATTGTTTAAATGCTTATGTATTTTAATATCATTTATTAAATGCTTATGTATTTTAATATCATTGTTTAAATGCTTATGTATTTTAATATCATTGTTTAAATGCTTATGTATTTTAATATCATTTATTAAATGCTTATGTATTTTAATATCATTTATTAAATGCTTATGTATTTTAATATCATTGTTTAAATGCTTATGTATTTTAATATCATTTATTAAATGCTTATGTATTTTAATATCATTGTTTAAATGCTTATGTATTTTAATATCATTGTTTAAATGCTTATGTATTTTAATATCATTTATTAAATGCTTATGTATTTTAATATCATTTATTAAATGCTTATGTATTTTAATATCATTTATTAAATGCTTATGTATTTTAATATCATTTATTAAATGCTTATGTATTTTAATATCATTGTTTAAATGCTTATGTATTTTAATATCATTTATTAAATGCTTATGTATTTTAATATTTTTTAAATGCTTATGTATTTTAATATCATTGTTTAAATGCTTATGTATTTTAATATCATTTATTAAATGCTTATGTATTTTAATATCATTTATTAAATGCTTATGTATTTTAATATCATTGTTTAAATGCTTATGTATTTTAATATCATTTATTAAATGCTTATGTATTTTAATATCATTTTTTAAATGCTTATGTATTTTAATATCATTGTTTAAATGCTTATGTATTTTAATATCATTGTTTAAATGCTTATGTATTTTAATATCATTTATTAAATGCTTATGTATTTTAATATCATTTATTAAATGCTTATGTATTTTAATATCATTGTTTAAATGCTTATGTATTTTAATATCATTTATTAAATGCTTATGTATTTTAATATCATTTATTAAATGCTTATGTATTTTAATATCATTGTTTAAATGCTTATGTATTTTAATATCATTGTTTAAATGCTTATGTATTTTAATATCATTGTTTAAATGCTTATGTATTTTAATATCATTGTTTAAATGCTTATGTATTTTAATATCATTATTTAAATGCTTACGTATTTTAATATCATTTATTAAATGCTTACGTATTTTAATATCATTATTTAAATGCTTATGTATTTTAATATCATTATTTAAATGCTTACGTATTTTAATATCATTTATTAAATGCTTATGTATTTTAATATCATTGTTTAAATGCTTATGTATTTTAATATCATTATTTAAATGCTTACGTATTTTAATATCATTTATTAAATGCTTATGTATTTTAATATCATTTATTAAATGCTTATGTATTTTAATATCATTGTTTAAATGCTTATGTATTTTAATATCATTATTTAAATGCTTACGTATTTTAATATCATTTATTAAATGCTTATGTATTTTAATATCATTGTTTAAATGCTTATGTATTTTAATATCATTTATTAAATGCTTATGTATTTTAATATCATTTATTAAATGCTTACGTATTTTAATATCATTTATTAAATGCTTATGTATTTTCATATCATTGTTTAAATGCTTATGTATTTTAATATCATTGTTTAAATGCTTATGTATTTTAATATCATTTATTAAATGCTTATGTATTTTAATATCATTGTTTAAATGCTTATGTATTTTAATATCATTTATTAAATGCTTATGTATTTTAATATCATTGTTTAAATGCTTATGTATTTTAATATCATTGTTTAAATGCTTATGTATTTTAATATCATTGTTTAAATGCTTATGTATTTTAATATCATTGTTTAAATGCTTATGTATTTTAATATCATTTATTAAATGCTTATGTATTTTAATATCATTTATTAAATGCTTACGTATTTTAATATCATTTATTAAATGCTTATGTATTTTAATATCATTGTTTAAATGCTTATGTATTTTAATATCATTGTTTAAATGCTTATGTATTTTAATATCATTGTTTAAATGCTTATGTATTTTAATATCATTGTTTAAATGCTTATGTATTTTAATATCATTATTTAAATGCTTACGTATTTTAATATCATTTATTAAATGCTTATGTATTTTAATATCATTTATTAAATGCTTATGTATTTTAATATCATTGTTTAAATGCTTATGTATTTTAATATCATTTATTAAATGCTTATGTATTTTAATATCATTGTTTAAATGCTTATGTATTTTAATATCATTGTTTAAATGCTTATGTATTTTAATATCATTGTTTAAATGCTTATGTATTTTAATATCATTGTTTAAATGCTTATGTATTTTAATATCATTGTTTAAATGCTTATGTATTTTAATATCATTATTTAAATGCTTATGTATTTTAATATCATTTATTAAATGCTTATGTATTTTAATATCATTATTTAAATGCTTATGTATTTTAATATCATTGTTTAAATGCTTATGTATTTTAATATCATTATTTAAATGCTTACGTATTTTAATATCATTTATTAAATGCTTATGTATTTTAATATCATTGTTTAAATGCTTATGTATTTTAATATCATTATTTAAATGCTTACGTATTTTAATATCATTTATTAAATGCTTATGTATTTTAATATCATTGTTTAAATGCTTATGTATTTTAATATCATTTATTAAATGCTTATGTATTTTAATATCATTTATTAAATGCTTATGTATTTTAATATCATTGTTTAAATGCTTATGTATTTTAATATCATTGTTTAAATGCTTATGTATTTTAATATCATTTTTTAAATGCTTACGTATTTTAATATCATTTATTAAATGCTTATGTATTTTAATATCATTGTTTAAATGCTTATGTATTTTAATATCATTTATTAAATGCTTATGTATTTTAATATCATTGTTTAAATGCTTATGTATTTTAATATTGTTTAAATGCTTATGTATTTTAATATCATTATTTAAAAATGTTTATGTACGATTTCACAAAACGTCTAAAAAAATTGGGAAGTTTTTCTACATTTCACAGCTGATATTTCAACATCGTTGCGTAAATGACCGCAGTAAGATCCAATTACATTCGAACTCACCATAGATGATGACGTAGTCATCAAGAATATCCATTAAACCAAACACCGAACCTTCGATGAGAATTAGCAAATAACTATCATCTTGTATATTAAGCAAGGATACTCGGCGTTGGCCGGGAACATGGATAACAAAAGAAAAGAGTTAAAATGAAGAAGTGGGTGTAACATGTCTTTTGAAACTTCCTTCTCTACACATCCTCAGTCATATTACTTTTTGAACCCCCCCCCCCCCCCCCGCATATGGTTTTATATAAAAAATAAAAAATCATCCGCAGCTGACTGATTGTTTGACATAATTTCAGTGTTTTTCGAACCATTACCAATGAAAAAAAAAAGATTGAATTAAAGAAGAAAAAAATTAAAGAAGAAAAAGAAAATAAATAAAATAAATTAAATAAAATTATAATAAATAGTACATAAATGAACAAATATTAATAAGATGATAAGTTTTAGCTGAATTATATAATTAAATTATGATATGAATAATTAATTTTGATGTCCAATCAGCTTATCTTAATTCTTTGCTGCATTCCTACTTTCAATTCTCTGCGGTATTTCGTCAACAGTTGATCCCATCGGTTTTTTCGACCACTCGGTCATTTTTTTGGTCTTTTGATGATGAGAGGTCCCGCTCTCGAAAATTTAAGTTTACCTTATTCCTGAACTTTTAATTGCCTGACGGTAACTACTTTATTTACTGTTCTGGTATTTAATCTGTTTTACGTGAAATATTAATAAATTGATTTGAGATTCCATTCTTATTTTCTCTTCTCATTTATTTTTGTTCATCTTTTCCACCTTCTGGTATATATTTTACATTGCTCCTGCCTCCGATTTCAAACTTACACTGAAAAAAAAAAAAAAAAAAAAGTACTCCACTACTAATTTGGTTCCTGGTGATCCCATGGCAATGAATATTAGAGTATCCCCCCCCCCCAAATCAGCTTGGGATCATACAAATCATACATTATTAGATTCTCTAAGTGTAGCTTAGGTAGTTTCTGAGTTTTATCCACACACACACGACTTTCCTTTACATAATAGATAATCATATAGAGTACTAGAAAGAATACCCATCCCAGGACGGGTAAAATTAACTCCCCTAAACAGAACAGTTTTGCACGACTTTTATGTCCTCTTACGAATATTAAAATCAAGATATAACATTACTAAACCTTATGTCTAGAATTCTTATTCCAATCGTAATAAAAATCCATTACATGAATTTTCATTCTAGAAAATGTCTAAAGTTTAAGGGGTCTTAGAAATTGAAATTCATGGAATGTTGCTCAATCTAATGACTATGGATCAAATTTAATGCAAATCTGAAATATTTGAATCTTTAAATGGGAGGTTGTGTCCATATTATGGCTCGTAAAAGCCATTAATAAAGAAACTAATTTGGGGAATATTTATTAATTGATATTTAATACCTATTGTTAAAATATTGTTAAAATTGTTAAAATTTTGTTAAAATATTGTTAAAATATTGTTAAAATATTGTTAAAATTTTGTTAAAATATTGTTAAAATATTGTTAAAATATTGTTAAAATTTCACAAGAATCAGAAGTATCTGAATTTTCAACTAGCTTTTTGACCCCTTCGCATAAAAAAAACTAAATTAAACTAAATATAGCCCATATTTGGACCCCTTATGCTCAAGCAGCTGTGTGTCAAAATTTATAATGATCGCTTAATTAATTTAGGAGTGAATCTTATAAACATAAATATATAAACATAAATATATAAACATTTGTAACCTTATAAAGATAGATTTTATAATGGTTCGCAAATATTTTATGAAAAAAATTATCTGATACTTTCATGACAGACATTTTCTTGTGTAAAAACAAAAGCTTATCGAAAAAATAAATTTAGAAACAAAAATAAACTGCTATGTTATCAAATAACATAAAGAAGTCGTCACCTTCTTGATTAAGTTGACAAGATCAAAAGTTCATCAGAATGTTTAGACATTTGGTTCTTTTTCAGCTCCGCCTGAATTTGAAATATTTTCGAAGTGATCTCTTTCGAGATAAGAAACATTCCAAGTTTCTTCCATTTGCAAACACAAAGGTAAAAAAAAAAAAATTAACATGGGGAAACAAATATTTGTAGACAAGTATCTAACATATAAATTTATCTTATAGGATTTTTAAAGTCAGACCCAAATAGTAATCCATCTGACACATCGATACTTGATTCGGACTAACCACAATGGATGAAACTTGATCAAAATAGGATTCAAACTTGACAACAGGTAATTTTTTTTTTGTTTTTTTTAAATGGGAGAATGAGAAAGGAAGGAGGAGGGGGGGGGTATTATTTTTTATTTTAAATCACTGATACAATTTTGCACAAATAAAAAAAAAAAAAAAAAATCACTAAACAGTAAATTTAAAAATCACTGTTCAGCGGACAACACTTTTGTACCCGGAACAAATCTTTCTGATGGGAACACCTTTACAAAAACACTGATTCTTTTGAATTCAAGCCGGTCTTAAAAAAAAAAAAACCCCATTGAGAAACCAAAAGACCTGGGGAAGAAAAATCTGACGCAAAACTTCAGTTTGTGAAATGCCTTTAAAAAAGCAGGTGTCAAGGTTGCCAGCGACAACCACCCAAACGTGATAATTAAAGAAATGAAAAAAAAAAAAAAGAAGTCATATTTGAAAAAATGTGACAGCTTTCTACCACTGAGAAAACCCCAAAATATAACTAATTTAAAAAAACACTTGCATATGAAAGGTTTTTCCTCCAGGTCCACTGTTTTTGACAAATACACATGTATAATTTACATTTGTGCCATTGCATATAAATTTGTGATCAAAAAACATTTTTTGTGGGTGGGGGGGTGTTGGGACGAAAAAAAAAAAAAAAAAAAAAAAAAAAAATCAAAGAATTGGTGTCTAAATCCGGTTTGCCGAGTCGGAAGGTATAAGGTCCGACTTCCTAGAATTTCAAAATATCCAATTCTGAATCCTTATTTCAAAGTCTTCCAATATTCAGACTGTTTTAATTCTTCGGAGATTACAAAATCTGACTCCGACTCCACAATCCTGGTCTAAATTCCTGTTTCTTTGCAAAAACATGAAAACGTGTGCATGCATGGGTGCATATAAAGATCAACCTGAAGAAGATCGGAGGTTACATCGACCGAAACGTTGTGAAAATAACAATCAAGATGAGAATAGTAGTCGGAAGAATTCAAATAACAGGTGTGTGGGGAGGAGGGGGGGGGGGGTAAAAAGCTACTTACTTCAGCACTCCAAGCCGATAGTCCTGGTTCGTTCTCGTCAGCAAAAAGATCATTATAATGAACAATGAACTTATGCACAATATTGTTGGTGGTCGATTGATCCTTGAGACCAGTGAAGTCAGATGCACACCTACAAGAAAGACAGAAATGCTTAAACAGACGGACACTTTAAGGATATACAAAACAAGAACAATATTTTAAATGATAGCCAAGGTATTATTATCACCAGTCATAATATTTGATCAGCCTTAACGAGGGCAATGTTGTTTGCCCGTTTGTTTTATGGGCCAGAAATGAAGACGTTCTTCATCGACACATTTTTCTCACAAAACTTTGTAATTATCAGGACATTTAAGTGTTTAACTAGGCTAAAATTCTGGCAGCCATCAATCTAAATTCGAATCTTTTCCAATGTCATGTGACTTAATCCAACCAATCAACGACCTTCCTATGGGATTCAAGATTATAAACATATACACCTAGAGAACTATCTGTACACTTCAATTTAAAAGTATATACAATTGCTAAATAATATTCAACAATAATAATAATAAACATTTGCAGCAGTATTAGCAATGCAACATAATAATTAGATTTTATATGGAGTAATAGTTAAGGTTAGGGTTTTATATGGAATAATAATTGTTAGGAACCTCCACAAAATTATGGATAAACGCACCATTTATTAGACAATGCAAGTTTGGGTCATAGGATTGGTTGTTTGGTTGTTTTACGAAATATCAACCCTTTTCAGGTTAATTTATCTTGAATCTAGTCATTTTGGTGAAAGTTTTTATGCTTCAAGTTCTTTATATGTTCAAGTATTTAATCATGGTGTTTGTTTGAGTGAAAGGGAGAGAGGGGGGGAAGGGGAGAAAGGGAGAGAGGGGGAGAAAGGGAGAGAGGGGGAGAAAGGGAGAGAGGGGGGGGAGAAGGGGAGAGAGGGGGGAAGGGAGAAAGGGAGAGAGGGGGGAAGGGAGAAAGGGAGAGAGGGGGGAAGGGAGAAAGGGAGAGGAGGGAAATTGCTGTTTTTTTGTTTGGGGTTTTGCAGAACATGATTGTCTTTTGCAAAGAAAAAAAACAATAAAACATCAATGTTTGGTGCATTTTGAGTCAGGAAGTCAAAAACTTCAGACAGCCTGATTTGGTAGCGCCGGTAGGTTCTATTTGACCCATAGATAGGGGCCCTTACAGGTACTACCACTCCGGGCCAGAGTGGACCTGGAAGCAATAGCAACTCATTTTAATTGAAGAATATAGAGTTATTCCAATTATGATCAAAAAAAAAAAAATTCGAAATCAGCAAGGGGAATAACTCAGTTTAATTGAAGAATATAAAGAGTTATTTCTCTTACAACTAAAATTTTATTTCTTTTTCTGTATAAGTTTTTAAAAAAATGTGCAAACGAATAAAAATTAAAAACTAAAATCATTTCACTGCATCCCGGGCGACGCTGGGTATGGAACAGCTAGTTATTAAATAAAACAAAAAGAGCCAATTTGTCATAAAATAGATGAACGAAACCAAAGTAATAGGTTAGGGCACTGAGCCTCATACCCCGATGATCTGGTCTGCTTCGGTCCTGTTGCACCTGCTCGAATCACATAATGGCTCTTTTGCGTGATTGAGGTCAAGACCACTGGGTTAGGATGATAAATAAACTGTTTTATCTATTCAAAGAGCTAGGAATATTAAAATTAGAACTTCCCATCTGTGGAACACATTACCACGGGGCTGCTTCCTTGCAGACTACAGCATGCTCGTCTTCAAATCTAATGTCCACAAATACTTGCCATAAACGATTCTCATAAGTAATCAAAACTTTGTTTGTTTTATTCACCATTTTCAATCCTCTCATATTCTTCATCATTAACTCTTATCCTCGAGTGGCTTTTGGCCTTGATAAGTTGTGAGCCATAAGGAAAAAAAAACAAAAAAACAACACTTGTGGTTCAACGTGGTTAGTGATGAGAAAAATAAAAGCTGAATGAAGTCTAAAACACATTTGGAACCGCTCGATCGACCTTGCTCTAGATTTTCTTATCAAAGTTTATTTTTAACTTTTTTAAAGATTTTTCTTTTTTGTTAGTTAATCTTTACCATTTTTTTTTCTCTCTCCTCTTCAACGATATATTTTTTGTGTGAAGAGGACCATGTTTATCATCGGACCGAGTTTATTAAACAATGTGACAAGGGCATGATAATTAGATGATTTGACGCGAGAAGAAACTCGACCGATAGAAAAAGCTAAACATGTCAGAGCGATGCAGTCAAGGTGAAAGATAAATATTTACGACAATTGGAAACTTTGGACTATTTTCTTTCAACAGGAAAGTTATCATGACATTGCCTAGTGTTAACATGCATGATGATGATGATGATGCTGTATATCAGGGGTTCTCAAACTCCCCCCCCCCCCCCCCGTTAAGTATCGCTTGAGTTATAAAACCATCTCCCGAACCCCAATAATGTGACAACGAACATAATGGTAAGTTACTGACTAACTCATACTACAATAATTCTGCAAAGGATATATATATATATATATATATATGAAAAATATTTGCTGTTGTTTATTATCTACGGACGTATACGTTTCGTCTCTTTTCAATCAAGACTCTTCAGCGTAGAAGTATGACTATTCACTACCGGTCACTCGGTTCGAAACCCTGGATTATAAGTATTTTTCAACTTCAATCCAACGTCTTAAACCTCGCGGCCAATATTTGAACAGCTGATAAACTGTGGTAGTTTAAATACATTTATAAGCGGCGATTATATATCATATCTTCGAACACATTTCAGTGCTCCGTTACATATAGGTTTGAGTGCTCGGTAACACACTCTGAAGAATGCTTGTTCAAATCACTAACGTTTCTTTGGTCATTTAATTTTTTTTTTTTATTAATTATAATATATTTACTTTTTTTCTTTTTGAATTATTACTTATACATTGATATATGTTTTTTTCTAAACCAAAGCAACTTTATGAAGGCACAGGCACTGAATTTCATAATCCGCAACTATTGCTATTTAAAATACCTCTTTCATCAGCCATCTAAGTACCCCTAGAAATCTTGTTGTGAACCCCTGGGGGTAGATGATAATGATGATGCTGATAATGATGCTGATGATGATGATAAAAAAAAATGTGGAAAACAGACTTCGAGAAAATAGAGACCATACAACGCACTACAAGATTCTTTTGAAATAAAATCTAAATAAATGAAAATGGACACACACGAATGGAAGAAGAAATACAATTTGGATAACAAAATGGCCTCACGTGCAACAGGTTTGCATAAGATCTCAAATAGACGGAATTTTTTTTTTTAAAACAGTTACGATGGTATTAAACTAAAATGGAGTCTGGCACTTGACTAGTTAGGGTATTGCTAATGATGGCCGGACGTGGCTTGAAATATATTGCCCCATTGTTGAGGAGACTTTTCTAATGTATTCATTTTAAATACAAAACAAATTATGGATTTCTGTTCATCTCGACCCATAAAAGAATATTTTTCTTTCTTTCTTTTCTTTCTTTCTAGATAAATCACTGTTGTGAGGGAGAATATTTCTCCACAAAATTTAGACTTGTCTGACGAACAAAGGCATAAAAATACTGACTACAACAATTAATTGTTTTACAGCTAAACTAAGAACTATCCATGTCTTTTTGCTATATGTTCCGTTTTAATTGATGATGTCATCCTTTTGTTACTTCAGCATTTATTACGTCATGAAGGATCACTTCTGTGTCTTCAACCTGTTTAAGTGGATGATGTCATCCATTTACGATATTATCCGGTTTGCACGGGGACAAATAAGTGTTGTGAAGTGTTGTGAAGTGTTTTTTGTGAGTGGTAAGACACAAATATGACCAAATAAATGGATGAAAACGATTCTATGGAGATCAACAGTATAAATGATTTATTTCACAATTTTACAACTGGAAGAATTACTATAAAATAAGGTCCGCTAAGCCAATGTAAGTAAGCTTCTCCTTGTAATTTTCCTGTTTTGTTATTGTCTAGTCAAATGCAGGGGCAGATAACCCATGCATCAAAATTTATTTTGATAAGGGAGATAACTAAACTACAAGAGTTATTTTCTATTAAACGTTAAAACATTATTTCCTAGATGAACTTTCTTAGTCATCTAACAAGATAAACAAACAAATACAACCCGCAGAGTTTTATACTAGATCCCATGGGTGTAGATGGTTGATCTAATCACATGATATCAATGGCGTCACAGGCGTTTGGCCGTTTAAGAAACGCAACATAGATCTCTAGAAACACGTCCAGAACCTTTAAAGTTAGATTGTATAAGGCACTACTCATTCTGCCAATAGCTAGATACGGTTCAGAGACATGGACTACTGAAAAACAAGAAGTCAGAGCCACGTTGATGTTTGAGATGAAATGTCTTAGGACAATCCTCAATGTTACTAGGAATGACAGGTTTAGTAATGCTTGTATACGCGAAGCGCTGGGCATGATGGAAACCATCGAAGATGTGGTGTCGGCTAGGAGACTTCGATGGGTTGGTCATGTTGCTACGAGTAGTGGGATGATAAATGCCAGCTTCTCAAACGCAAGACCAAGAGGACGCCCACAAAAAAAGATGGTCCGACAGCATTAGGGAACAGTGCAGCGTTCCTCTTCAAACAGCCGAGAAATATGCAATTCGGAGACAGAATTTTATGTTCAATAGAGCGAGAGGACGTTAAGTCCTGTGCGATTAAACAAATGAACAAACATAAGTCACGGACCAAATAAACGACTTTTGACTTTTCGTAAACATTTGACCCTTTAGGTGTACGATTTGCTTTAAAGGATGACGTCATACCTATGTGACGACATCTAGTGTGCACGGAGACAAACAAGATAACAAGAACAACAAGAGTTAGTTTTAGGTGAGCGAGATCACAATCAAAATTTAATCTAATATTGAATTCATGATACGAATTAAATTTATATTTCGTTAATCAACAAAAAATATAAAACTCATGCCGTTTCCAAACACCTGGAATTTTGTTGCGACTTCCGGCAAAAACGAGCATCGACTTGCCTAAATTTTTTATTACTTCTCGTCTTTCCCTTTTTATTCCTGCTTTAATAGAAAAACCTGTCCTCCGTCCACTTGACTGGCGGCGGCGGCGGCGGTTGTGGTGTGAAGGGGTTTGTTGGGTGGAGTGGAATTAGGTTAATAACCGCGTTGCACTAACGGGGAGTGGGGTGGAGGGGGTGGGGGAACAACATGACCTTGGGTTGGTTGGAGAAGTGCTGGTTATTTAAAATGACAAACCCTCTTCTCGTAAGCATTTCAGAATGAACAACATGTATAACTAACAGAAGACACGAGCGAGCGAGACCAGTTCGGGAAGAACTGGGTCGGCCTGAAATGGAAAAAGAGAAAAACAAAAAAACAATCAAGTTTCTATGTCATCGTTAACAATAAAAGAGTACAAATCATTGTTGACAATGGAAGAACGTTTAATAACAGGTGAGCTGTCGTGACCGTGGGTCCGTTAATTGTCAACAACTTTCGATAATACGGACACACGCTAGAGGGAATAAATGTCATAAGTTGTTATCTGCAAGGTCAT
This sequence comes from Sepiola atlantica, assembly GCA_963556195.1. Classification (NCBI taxonomy): domain Eukaryota; kingdom Metazoa; phylum Mollusca; class Cephalopoda; order Sepiida; family Sepiolidae; genus Sepiola; species Sepiola atlantica. The sequence continues at coordinate 9,254,049 of OY744541.1, read as the reverse complement.
TTGCAAAGGGTTTTTTTTTTGTCAAAAAGGAACCTTTTTTTTTTCTGGAGGGAAGGAGGGAGAAAAAGAAAGAAATTATATTTTTAATAGCTTCAAAATAGATTTAATTAAAGAGGTACTTAAAATGTTGTTTCAACACAAGTTATATCGGTCAAATACTGCAGATTGCGTTATATAAATTAATTAAAACAAATTCATGTTTTGGAAAGTTTTTTTAGATGAGGATTGATAATTTGTATTTGGACTACTGTTCTCATCTTCACAACGTTTCAGCCGATGTAATCTCCGATCTTTTTCAGGTACAACTTTTTGAACTTGGAAAACTTCTAGTCCAACTCAGAAACCTGTACGTAATTTCGAACGGCATCGTTAACCATTTAATTCATGTGGGTAGATTGTTCTCATTCTGTTCAGATTTCAGAGTTCGACATAAAAAAGGTACTTTCTTAGATTAGAACCAACGCTAAAATCGACTTGGCGTCTGTACTTTCCAGACATTTATGTAAACTGCCGGAAAGTACCGAAGCAATTAGCCAATCAATTTGTGAGAAAATAAGCAGACATGTCACTATTTCAGCTGATTGAATAAGTCGACATGTCAACATTTCAACTGATTTAAACGCGAAAGTACTGCAAAGAATTTTCACGAGCTATCTCCTGAAGAGTAATTAACTTTTGTCAGGAAGAAAAATGGATTACCAAATAAAAAATGTTCAGGCAAAAGAAACATAAAAAAACTTCAATACCTCACCCTAACACGAAACCAAAAATAATTTTCAGTAAAAAAAAAAAAAAAAATAAAAAAAAAATAAAAAAATAAAAACTTAAAATATAATCTATCACTTGTTTATTTTTATTTCTTCGTTAAAAAAATAAATATTTCTTTCAAACAATTTGACTAAATGTATTATTTGATTTTTTTTTTTTTTTTATGCTTTAAATGTTGGTTAATGTTTTTTTTCACCCACTTGTAAATCCAGCCTAGTTTTTGATTTTTTAGACGCAGGTAGCTCAACGGCAGTTTACGTAAACATCCAGAAAGTACCGCCGACAAGTCGATTTTAGCGTGGGTCCTAATCTAAGAAAGCACCAAGTTTCCCAAGATGCACCTTAATAAGTTTGGAGGTTACATCGTCCTAAAACGTTGTGAAAAAAATAACAACCAAGATGAGAATAGTAGTCCAAACAAAGCAAGTTCGTTTTGAAATTAATAAAATAAGATTACAAAGACAAGATTGAAAAATGATTCATGTTTTTTTTTCAACAGATTAAAACACACACACACACACACAATAATTGAGAAAAGAACTTATTTTTTTTAATTGCACTTTTTCAATCTTATTATCACAATATAATTTTAATCCTTTCAAAACAATTTACGTTTTTAGCAAACAAAGATCTAGCACTGACCACTTTTGAAAGTTTTATAAAAATGTTCAACATTAAACTTGAAGCGAATCAACAAGAAGTGACACTTGTAACAGAAGATGTTTGAACATTCACACATAAAAAAGGCAAACATTGCAATCGGTCTTTTGGTGAGTGCGATTCGTAATCCAATATTACATGCTGCATAGTAAAATTATCACACTAAACTGGTTCTCCCACCAGGCTTTACTGGTGAAGATAAGCGGCCCTTCGATGAGCTGAAGTTTGTTGAAGAGAGCTGATTATCTCAGGTTGGCAAAATTGAGGTTTAACGGTCCCTAAAAGTTTAACAGTCCCAAACAAAATGGCTGACCGACAACATAAAAACAGACTTATTTATTTTCTATATTGCCACCCGGACTTAATGTTAATGAAAGGGCATGTGTTCTTTGACTTTTAATAGACATTTTTTCTAAAGTTTAATCAGGAAAATTAACTATACAACAGATTGTTCATCAATCTGGCTGGCTACAATCTGATTTTTAAATAGATTCAATACAATAAATTTAATTTTAATTAACTTAAATAGTCATAAAAACTATAACCGTAATATGTAGTAATCATTCACATTTTCTGACATGAAGGGTTTTTAATTTGATTTCAAGCAAACAATAGAAAATTTATTAGTCGTAATTTTGTAATTATCATCAGATACACACTACATAAAATTTTAAAATATTTTCTTTCGCATACGGGCCGCCATATATTTTATTGTGCTTTCCCATATTGAAACGATTAACATTTTTCGAGCAATTTATTATCATTAGTATACTTATATAAACCGTTTATTTCTTTAAAAAAAATAATAAATAAATAAAAAATGAACGTTTATATTTGTACAAAACAGAAATATTGGAATATTTGTTTTTTATTGTTTTCAAAACTTTAAAAAATTTTTTTTTTATATTGTTTTCACAAATTGTTTTTGGTTTGAAATTCTTAATACAGACATAATATTGCTGTTTTTTTTTAATGTTTTCACAAATTGTTTTTTGTTTTAAATTTTAAAGTTTATTTTAAGTTTAAACCGTATAAAATTTCCGTATCCCATACAAAATATTGCCAGAAAAATTATGTTTTACATATCGCCCCCAGAGAAATTCCTGCAGGTGTATTATGTCTTCATAAAACATAAAAAAAACAACAATATCATGTCTGTATTAAGAATTTTAAACCGAAAACAATGAGAAAACAATTTTAAAAAAAAGTTTTGAAAACAATAAAATAAAAAACAAATAAATTATTTTTAAAATTGATCCGGTATTCTGTTATTTGTTTATTACGAAATAAAAGTAATAAAATTCGATGTATTATTTGTGAAATAATATGACATTGGACAAATCTGAAATTGGTATTAATTATGGAGAAAGTTTTTTTTGTAAAAATCATTTCTGGTCATCCGTATATGAAATGAGGCGTCATTTGCTGCCGAGTGAAACCGGAAGCTGGAAGAACATGAATCTCACGAATCACCAAAAGATGAAGAAAATGCATATCTCTTAATGGTCGCCAAATATTCAGTCCAAACTTTAATGAAACATGCCCGCATATAAGCAATGAGACCTCATATCTACCTTACATACCTATATACCCCTGCACTTTTATCACAATGACCAAGTTCACATTAAGCCTTCCAAAAAAAAAAAAAACTTTGTCGAGGCCGATAATGGTTCTGCAGAAAAAGTGGATGACTGCCATGGCATTAATTTTTTTTTTTTTAATCTTAAAAATATCTGCATAAAATTATCAGCGCAATTATTTAAAGAATTCACTCCACTTTATAAAAGTCATTGGTATGGAGATTTTATAAGCTATTAACTTGATAATTCGAGTTGGACAGTCAATAATTGTTTCTTTGTTGATTTTTTGTTTGTTTATTTAAATAAATTTTCATAGTAAACAAATTATCCCCACGAATGTGTTGCAAAACGCAAAATTATTCAATTGTAGCGATAAATGCTTTCTTCTTAACATACAAAGTCATCATATTCTGTTTAACATCTATTTTACATGCTGGCATGTGTTGGACAGATTTTAGAAGTTGACTTCCAAATTAATCTATCTCTGGACAGGACTTTATTTATCCGTCTTTCTCTCAAATCCATCCTTATCATTTCCTCCCATGTTTTCTTTGACCTTCCTTTGCCAACTGACCCTGCCATCTCAACTACTCTACATCTAGGCCCTGCCATCTCAACTGCTCTACATCTACTGGCCCAGCCATCCCAACCCCTCTACATCTACTGGCCCAGCCATCCCAACCCCTCTACATCTACTGGCCCAGCCATCTCAACCGCTCTACATCTACTGGCCCAGCCATCCCAACCCCTCTACATCTACTGGCCCAGCCATCCCAACCCCTCTACATCTACTGGCCCAGCCATCCCAACCCCTCTACATCTACTGGCCCAGCCATCTCAACCGCTCTACATCTACTGGCCCAGCCATCTCAACCGCTCTACATCTACTGGCCCAGCCATCTCAACTGCTCTATATCTACTGGTCCAGCCATCTCAACTGCTCTACATCTACTGGCCCAGCCATCTCAACCGCTCTACATCTACTGGTCCAGCCATCTCAACCGCTCTACATCTACTGGCCCAGCCATCTCAACCGCTCTACATCTACTGGCCCAGCCATCTCAACCGCTCTACATCTACTGGCCCAGCCATCTCAACCGCTCTACATCTACTGGCCCAGCCATCTCAACCGCTCTACATCTACTGGCCCAGCCATCTCAACTGCTCTATATCTACTGGTCCAGCCATCTCAACTGCTCTACATCTACTGGCCCAGCCATCTCAACCGCTCTACATCTACTGGTCCAGCCATCTCAACCGCTCTACATCTACTGGCCCAGCCATCTCAACCGCTCTACATCTACTGGCCCAGCCATCTCAACCGCTCTACATCTACTGGCCCAGCCATCTCAACCGCTCTACATCTACTGGCCCAGCCATCTCAACCGCTCTACATCTACTGGCCCAGCCATCTCAACCGCTCTACATCTACTGGCCCAGCCATCTCAACCGCTCTACATCTACTGGCCCAGCCATCTCAACCGCTCTACATCTACTGGCCCAGCCATCTCAACCGCTCTACATCTACTGGCCCAGCCATCTCAACCGCTCTACATCTACTGGCCCAGCCATCTCAACCGCTCTACATCTACTGGCCCAGCCATCTCAACCGCTCTACATCTACTGGCCCAGCCATCTCAACTGCTCTATATCTACTGGTCCAGCCATCTCAACTGCTCTACATCTACTGGCCCAGCCATCTCAACCGCTCTACATCTACTGGTCCAGCCATCTCAACCGCTCTACATCTACTGGCCCAGCCATCTCAACTGCTCTACATCTACTGGCCCAGCCATCTCAACTGCTCTACATCTACTGGCCCAGCCATCTCAACTGCTCTACATCTACTGACCCCAAAACTCTCATCCATTATTTCAATATCTTGTGTTCTACACACATCTCCATTATACTGTCCAGATTTAATCTTCCTCTGAGGTCATCAGATCTAAGCCTGTTTTTTTTAAGACTCGCATCACACATCCATCATATCTTTCTCATATCATTTCTATCCATGCAACACATGTCCTCGACCCTCACTATATATGAAGTAGACGACAATTCATTATTGAAAACATCACTCTTTGAGTGATGTCAGTTACTGTGTCATGTTAAACCAATTCCTTTCAATTGCCAAATTTACATGAAATATTATTTGTTAAAAAATATGTTTTCGTTGTTTTTTTTTTTATTTTTAGATCTGAAAGTCACGGTTAAAAGTCACGGTTAAAAGCTGTTCATAAAAAAAAGAAAAAAGAACAACGATAATTTTTAAATGTCTGTCGGCAAAAATGATGGGAAACTTCTATCTTGTGACCCTATTTAAAACAACCAACGAAAGTATGGAATTATTTTTACCAAAATTCATGTTTCTAGCATAAAGGTGCGCGCTTTACTGAAAGAAAATCTAATCCCATTTTCAACATTTCAAACACGATTAATAAAACTTTCAACTCGGGTTCCTAATCCTCGATTTGAGTTATTAGTTCTGCTCGGAGCTCTGTAGACCATTCTCCCAGACATTACTTCCTCCTTTCATGGGCAACAAAAGAGTTACCCTCCCCCTTTGTGTTCCTCATGAGGCATCCTATCGGGAATGCCAACAGGTTCGATACGTGTTGAATACTTTATCGGACTTGTAGGGCACATAGCTTACCCCACATTAAACCTCAACTTTGTGTCACATCCGGCCCTTGTTGGGGAGCTTGATTAATAGCAACCATTTTAAAAGGGATTACAAGTGTCATAATAGTTATTCTGCAGACTAGAACAGACTTATATTCACACACACACAAATACCTAAGAGTAAAATTGTAGATATAGAAAACATTTTTTTTTTATAATAATACTTATATTTAATTGAAAACAGTTTTAGTATTAAATAACCCCCAACAAAAGGATTGATATGCCATAAAAACCAGAACACTAAATATTCTAAAGGAAAAAAAAATGAAAAGTAAACTTACCAGAATAGATTGGCATGTAACATGATTTACTTTAAACTTGCAGACTATGTTTTTGCTGTTTTGTTTGTTTGTTTTGTTTTTTTAGAGAAAAAAAAACAACAAAAAAAAACAAAACAAAACGTTGCTGATTACACAGGAGCCTAAACTTGGTAAGGATTAATATGGTTAAAAGAAGAAAAAAAAACAAACTTGCCCGGGTTTTCCCTCTAAAGAGAGAGAGAAAGAGAGGGCAGCTCTTTAACCACAACAATTGTGACCATTGGTTAAGTGTTGTTGTCAATGGTTACAAAACCCACCCACTACCAAAAAAAAATAAAATAAAAAATAATATAAGTGGTCAACAGTAGCAACTTGAAAGTTACAGGCAACTGACATTTTTCTAAATGATAGACAAGTTTCTGCCCCCACTTCAGACCCTCAAGGAATGTTGCATAAGAGGAAACATCTGATTTATGTCTATAAAGAACGCACATGAAAACATACCTATAACACACACACACACACACAGTGTAAATAAGTATGGAAACGCGTGCCTGCAATGTCCAGGTTAGATAAATAGACTAACAAGAATACAAATTAAAAGAATCAGCTTCGATAAAAATAGAGCTCAAATAAGTGTCTGAGTTTTTGTCTTATCAAGTGATACCCTTAAAACCATAATTGTATTACTTTTATGGATTAAGAAGGGCAAACAAATAAAATAGACGGTTTTAAGAAAAAAATTTTGAATAGTAAAACTTACTTTTTTAGTCACAGAACTACTGTACAGTGATCTAATTTGTGTGACAGTGTTCAAAAATATATTTTGAGGTAAGACCTCTTTATCAAATAGCAGGTGTATTTTTTGTATGCCGTAAGCATATCAACCCTTTTGGGTTATTTAATGCCGACTCCATTTATATTGGTAAAAGGATTTTATGCTTGAGGGTTATATTTTTAAATGTTTAATAGATTCGGATGAATTTCTTTTATATGTGCATATTTCTCTAGTAAACAGTCTGCAATTGGTTAATTTTTTCCTAGGGAAGTTTGGTTTATTGAACTTATGGATATTTTCAGAAAAGGCCATGATTTCTACTCTGATGTCTTTAAATAGTTCCTCCATAGTACCAACATTGTAGCGCCAAATCAACACATTCTAACAAAGTGGTTCACTGCGTATGGCACTTGACAAGTCGCACACCATGGTGACTCCTTCTGCTGAAGCAGGAATGGATGTGTAGCTTTTGTGTGGCCAATACGGAGTCGAGAGAGGATGACTTCTTCCCTTCGTGACTTTCTACAACCCTGCCTCCATTCTCCTTAGCGGGTGTTTCAAATCTCCTGAAACTAATATGGATTGGTAGAAGTTGTTACTAAACAAATAGATTTACTATAAAAAATTTTTTTTTTTTAATTTTTTTAATTAAAAAATCACCGTTTTTATTCTCAACACCGGCATATTTCCACTTCTTGCATTGTGATAGCCTTCTATGAATCCTCTAAATACATAAACTTATTAAATAAAACAGAATTATGAAGGTAATGTTTTAATCTCTATTTATAAAAATGATTGGATGCAAATAACTTCCCCAACTTTCAATCTTTTAATTAAATGAGGATTTGCTAAGAATTTTGAAGACAATTTAAATGACTTTCTATTCGGCAGTTTAAAGGCTTCCAAATTGTTTTCAAATGCCAAAACGTAATTCATTCTTTTTTTTTCCCTCCAACTATTAACCAAAAGTTAAAATGGCTGACTTGTTTTTGAATAAACTGAAATGCAATCTGGATAATTTAATTGCGAAATTAAATTATTAAAATCTAATTTTAAAAATTTAATTTTGCAATTAAATTTTAAAAAATATGATTTTAAAAATTTAATTTCGCAATTAAATTTAAAAAAATATGATTTTAAAAATTTAATTTCGCAATTAAATTTAAAAAAATATGATTTTAAAAATTTAATTTCGCAATTAAATTTTTAAAATATGATTTTAAAAATTTAATTTCGCAATTAAATTTTTAAAATATGATTTTAAAAATTTAATTTCACATTTAAATTTTTAAAAATATGATTTTAAAAATTTAATTTCGCAATTAAATTTTTAAAATATGATTTTAAAAATTTAATTTCACAATTAAATTTTTAAAAATATGATTTTAAAAATTTAATTTCACAATTAAATTTTTAAAAATATGATTTTAAAAATTTAATTTCGCAATTAAATTTTTAAAATATGATTTTAAAAATTTAATTTCGCAATTAAATTTTTAAAAATATGATTTTAAAAATTTAATTTCGCAATTAAATTTTTAAAATATAATTTTAAAAATTTAATTTCGCAATTAAATTTTTAAAATATGATTTTAAAAATTTAATTTCACAATTAAATTTTTAAAAATATGATTTTAAAAATTTAATTTCACAATTAAATTTTTAAAAATATGATTTTAAAAATTTAATTTCGCAATTAAATTTTTAAAATATGATTTTAAAAATTTAATTTCGCAATTAAATTTTTAAAATATGATTTTAAAAATTTAATTTCGCAATTAAATTTTTAAAATATAATTTTTAAAATTTAATTGCGAAATTAAATTTTTAAAATATAATTTTAAAATGTCATAATTTACACTATTGCATTTTTAATTTCAATAATTGATTAACAGTAAATAAATAAAAAAAAATAATTGAATGTGTAATTATCAAAGTCACCCATCTGGTAACTGACCCGGCTTAATGTCTCTTAACTTTGGTGATCGAATGAGAACCGGTATGTCAACATGATTATGCTGTACATTATCGATTTAAAAAAGCTGAGCAAATCTTTCTCATTAAAAGATTCTCTAACGAGAAGGAAACTCTAAAAACTTTAAATATTTTTAAGTCCATAACTTCAGTTGTGTAATCTGTATTTTCATTTTTGATTGATTTGAAGTATTTTGGGTATCATTTCTTGCACTTATGAAAAAGTTCCAAATTTGTTGGATTATTATCACCCTCTTCTTGCTTTCTTCCATCTAATCTTCTTATAATAACAATAAACGGCTGTTGCGATAACGCAAAATGATTTGCAATGGTTAACGAAATATCAAATGCTGTCACTCAGACCCCAGAGAACACCACTGGTTATTGGCAGTGAGCAATCACAGATAACGACTCGTGTGGGAGCTCCTAGTCAGTAACTAATATAACAGTTAGCGTGTGAGATTTTAAAAGTTGGACCTAACTAGCATTTAAGTTGACATATCAAACCGATTCTGGCGAGCAAATTTTCATCTGTTAATGGTGTTTCCCCATAATGCACTTCGCTATGGTCTATTTAAAACATATGTCGTTCTGCCCAGACTTCTGGGAAAAATGGAAACATTTTTCTATTACGATAAGAAAAAAAAAAAAAAAAATTTTCAAGGGGGAATAACTCATTTTTTTTAAATTGAAGAATATAAAAGAACGGTTATCTCCCTTACAACAAACATTTTTATTTCTTTTTCTGCATAAGTTGAAAACGTGAGCAAACAAATAAAAATTAGAAACAGATCCGACTTCACTGTTCTATCCCGAGCAGCAGCGGGTAGGTACTGCTGGTTAAACACAATTAGAATACACTTAACATGATGACGATACAATTAAACTTATGTTGTTGACTGAAATGCAACAAGAAAACAACAAAAAAAAGGAACAATGTTAGAGACGTCCTCTTTTGAAGAGTGTGAAGAAGTCTAATTTTAGAAAAAGTATTTCTCATCAGCTAAAAACAAGCATCAATCAACTTGTGTCAACTGATAGTCATCGTCGTCATTCTAAAAAAAAAAAAAAAAAAAAGATTCAACAATCGTATTGCTACGCTTATTTAGTCTAGACTATCAGAACGCTAGTGCAGTTCACTCCACCTACAAAACAGCGCAAATGGCGGCCGTGCTAAAAGACTGCCAGGGAGAAAGAAAACAACAAAAACATTAGTAAACAAATTTCCACACACTTGAAAACAAATTACGTAATTATTCAAGTGTACTTTAACAAATAAACATCTAAAAATACTTGGGTTACATTGACTTCAAATTGCTTCATTCGAACAGAACAAAAATGAGAATCATCTCTTTACTAATTAAACAAGCCGCGCGTGCGTGGTCCACCTCTCTATGTGACTCGATGTGGCGAGTGTAAAATGCAATAAATTGGGGCAATTTGGGGCATTTTTGACCCCCCTTTGACCCCCTGGGGGCACGAACCAGAATTTTTCTGTGGTCAAGGATGCTCATTTTATATCCAGAACAATTGCCTCTACATTTTGGCCAAGTTTCAGAAAAATTGAATAGATGAATCAAACGTTATGGGAGAAAAGGGTCATTTTTTGCCATTTTCGGGGCTTTTGACCCCCTGGGGGCATGAACCAGATTTTTTTTTTTAAATCGGAGAATGTCACTTTCTAACCTGACCAAAGTTACAACTTCATGCAAAATTTCAGAGAAATTCAATGGATGGTTGCGGAGAAAAATCCAAACGGACGGACGGACATGCCTCAAAACATAAGTTCCCCGATTTTATAAATCGGGGGGACCAATAATGAGACAACTTCACGTGTGTGTGTGTGTGTGTGTCTCGCATCAATGTAACTTTGATAATTACATATTCAATTTTTTTATTTTCTATTTATCGAAATAAAAATGCAATAGCATTTTTATTTCTATCATAGTTCACCCCAAACAAGACAAGCCGCTACTGTAGACGTAAGGGGCTACTGAGACTTAGGGTTAAAAGGTTTTTTTGGGGGGGGGGGGGGAATTATCCTAAATTGAGAGCTATGCAGCGAGATGTCTGTTCACATAAGTTTTAAATTTCTACATGTCGGTACAGCAGTGGAAACAGGGAGCAGGGAGAGAGTTCCAAAGGTTGGCAACACGAGGAAAGTAGCTATTCGAGTAGAAGACTCTCTGGCATCTGGGAACCTCCACAGTGAATGGATGGGACCTAGCTGATTGTCGGGTTGATCTAGTGTATTTACGTTGAGCAGACAAGTTCATCGGAGCACATTCCATTGAAGTATTCATAAACCAAGCACAAGAATGCAACATTGCGGCGATGGGAAAGGGGCTGGAGCTTGGTGGATAGCGAGTGACTCTTTTTTTTTAACCTTGTCTAGCATATAATAAAAACGAAATTAAAATACAAGATTAAATTCACCAGAATGCATTTCGGTTTCTTTGTAAACAAGTCAACATTATTGATCTTTTTTTTAATTGTTAAAAAAAAAAAAAAAAAAGGAATGAATTACTTAGTGAACTTTTGAAATTTGAAAGCATTAAAACTGTTGAATAAAAAGTCATTTCTGACTCGAAAATTCTGAGAAATTCCTCACGTATTAAAAGACAAAGTTTTGGACGCTATTTACATCCAATCATTTTAGAAATAGGAAAGATTAGAAGAATATTACCGTAACAATTAGTTTTAGTTTCATAACGATCTGGTTCAATCGATAATTTAACGAAAAAACAATACCATAATGATTCAATTTAACTTTCAAAATCCTATTTAAAAAAAAAACTAATTTCGTAAAAAAAAAAAAATTAAGAAGCTGCTACCTCAACTGTTCTACATCTAATAACCCAAACGCTCATCCATTCTTTCAATGTGACAAAACCAACAGTCTCCCGTTCTGCACACATCTCCCTATACTGTCCAGATTTAATCTTCCTCTGAGGTCATCAGATCTAAGCCTGTCTTTAAGACTCACATTACACATCCATCATATCATTTCTCTCCATGCAACACATATCCTCAACCCTTACTGGCCAGGTTTCGCTTCCATATATCACCACACATGCCCGATAGACTCTTAACTTGGTCAACTAATAAATTATAAAATAAAGTATAAAAAAATAAATAAAAACCTATTTTAATTACCCGTGGAATTTCCACGTGTTTCGCTAGTTGAGATAACTGCACCAATTGTTACAGACAGACGGCCAAGAATTTATGGGCTTGGTTGCTATTCATGTAGAATGTTTAAATACAGACCAACTTTGTTGCAATATGATATTTAAACGGCGTGAAACAAATTAAAAACATTTTTTTTTTTTTTGAATACAAAATGGACAGAACATCTGACATAAATGTGTGAATGACACATCGAAAAGAGACATTAGAAAATAGCTGCTCACCATTATAGTATCGTATGTCATCTTATATCGTACGTCTCTTCTATTGTGCATAAATTGGTCGCTTTTTTTTTGTTTGTTAATCAATAAACTTTAACAGTAAGAAGCTGTCCCTACTGGCGTTGCCCAGGTGGAGAGCTTAGGAAAAAAAATTCAAAACATGAAAACAAAATGCATTTTGGTAGATTTTTTTTAATCTCCCTCCCATAGCTGTAAGATGTGACACAAGGTCGGAAAGTGGGATTGAAAAGCCAGCGCCCTAAAGGATAGGCACCCTGGCCTACAAAAATAAAATTCCTGGGCAGCCCCGTCAGCATTCCGCGGAAGAGGCACCTCAGGTGATTAGCAATAAACTAACCCCTTCTCAAAGGGTGAGAAGGCAAAGCCTGGGAGGGTGGATCTTCTAGAACTGCACAGGACAAACCCTAAGACCGTCGGAATAAAGGCCCGAATGCCAAGACGGTACCGGTCTAAAGGGTGTAGCATCCATCGGAACAGATACTACACTTTGATCTCAGGCCAAAAGAAAGAGAAAGATCGTTTAATTTAATAATTAAGTAATTGTTTTTTAAATAATATTTTCGAAAATTAAAGGGAGGTAACTCTAATCAACTTTTGTTAATATAAAAAAAAAACACAAGTTAATCAGGATTGTAATGATTTGTGTATCACTTCTCATCCTCCACTATAATAAAGACCAATGTGTATATATATATATATATATATATATATATATATATATACACACATCATATATATATATAGAATAATAATGATCTATATATATATATATATATATACACACACATCATATATATATATATATAGAATAATAATGATCTATATATATATATATATATATACACACACATATATATATATAGAATAATAATGATCTATATATATATATATATAAACCCTTCGATATTGATGTCTACAGTCTAGCATTTTACCACTGGACTATGCCTTGTACGATTTTTTATCACCTAAATATTTAATGTATTTTCATGTAATTGTTTTTATTGTAGCATTTGTTACTTTGCTAGTGTGTGTGCGTGTGTATATATATATATATATATATATATTGCTCTTTACTCTAGAGTGGAGGATGGTTTTGTGTGTGAACACGGATGCTTGTTTGCAACCGAGAGTATGTTGCGCATGGGGACAAAGAAGTTGTTACTTTTAACATCTCGAAAACCAAAAGCTTGTTTCGTTTCACCACCAATGCTCAGATTTTTGTTTTTACCCAACCGAAACAAATGGCCGTCTCCTTGAGGAACACCCAATTGATACCGATCTTGCCTTTTTGAAAAGTTCAAACGACCTTGTCTTGCCACTGGATTTCTCTAGAACTTATCTGTGGAACACATTACCAACGTACTGCTTCCCTGAATACAACTCAAACCCAATGTCAACAAATACTTTTCAGGTGTTTAAATTCAATTTTGTTCATTTTATTCACCATTTTTAATCCTCTCATCATATTCTTCATGATTCAACTGACAATCCATCCATCTCTTTAACCCTTATCCTCGGGTGGCTTTTGGCCTTGATAAGGGATGATTCATTCGTAAAAAAAGGTGCTTTTTTCGTTTCACAAGGACATTAAAATATTTAAAGAAATGTATCAATTTTGTTATAGCTGAAAATAGGATTGTACAGAAAAAATGACGCAAATTCATTCCGTATTTATTAAATCATAAGGAAAAAAAACAAAACGATTTCATGTATCGGTAGACATTTTGTAACCAGTTCAGCTTACTGTTAGGCAAGAGAATAACTTTGCGACCCATGATAAAATTTGGAGATTGATAAATACAATATGGTGGCCGATCGATAAAATCGTTTTTTATTTTTTATTTAATAAATACTGGTTGAATTTGCGTAATTTTTGGTGTACAGACTTCTTTTCAGCTACATAATACATAAGCTACGTAATTACATAACAAAGTTTATACATTTCTTTAGCTATTATTTTAAGAGAGGCCTAACATGTCATTGCGAAACAAAAGAAGCACCGTAAAAAACACAAACACTATCTACAGTGTGATGCAAATTTTATTATTATTTTTTCTTACGGTGCTTCTTTCGTTTCAGAATGACATGTTAGGCCTCTCTTAAAATAATAAAACTTTAAAAAGTAAATAAAAATCTTTGAAAGTATTAATATGGTTTGACAAACCTGAAAACATTCGGTCCAAAGACAATGGCTAGCACCATGGGTCCCATTTTGTTCTCGTCCTCATGTTGAGAGACAAGCACGAGGAAGTTCAACAGATACTTTAACAGATCATAGTTTTCTTCGGGCAGCTCATTGAATTCTTCCCTCACTTTTTTTACGTAGTCCTCAGTATTGGCATTTAAGCCTAAAAAAATTTAAAAGAAAAAAAACAAAAATATGGATTACAACAAAAATTATTTTTGTCAAGAAAAAAAAAAAAAAATGCAACAAAAAAAAAAAAAAAAAATTGTGCATTTCAGAAACAATGTTATAGAAAATTTTTTTCTTCAAATTCTTCCCTCCTTTTTTTTTTTACGTAATCCTTAGTATTTTGAGCCTAAAAAAATTTTTTTTTTTAAAAGAAAAACATGGATGACAAGGGAGAAAAGGAAAAATGCAACAAAAAATAGAAAATAAATTTTTTAAATTGTGCATTTTATTTTTTTAAATTCCTAAACAATATTATACATATAGAAAACTTTTTTTCTTTTTTTACCCCAAACAAAATATATTGCCACTGAAGTGTAAGGAGCTAGTTGTACTCAGGGGCCGATTTATAGAGGGGGGTAATTTTTCTCAAAATATGGGGGGGGGGGGGGGTTAATGACCAATAAACATCAGTTATTTTATTTCAAATTTGCATTGTGAAGGCTTTTCAGAATATAATAAAATTAAAAAAGTTATGGTGTTTTTTAGAGTTTGTAGGTTCGTATGTAAATAGAAACATGATTGGTTGACAAAAGGAATAGGCAGAGTACACATTACTAAGGAAGGAGAGAGAGACGAAGTCTATTAAATGTACACATCCTTAGTGGCCGTTCGCTAAAATGCTTGATTAGGAATTTTTCACACTTGCCAAATCTAAAGTTTTTTATTTTTATTTTTGAATATTGAATCAGTAAATGTTTTGTTTTTTTTCTTTCGTTTTCTTTTCAGGAACCCGGATTTCATTTTGTGTGATCGCCTTTCGGTTGTTATAACAATGTAAATAAATGTTGAGATGACTTAGCTCTGCAGACTACTCTCTATCGCCATTATTTGAGGGAAGGCTTCAAACCTGCTCTTGTCGAACCCGCCAAGCCAGCAGGATATCTGATCAAAATTCTTGACGTTAGAGATATATCCACGAAAGCTTTTTTTAAATTTGGCAGTTGAAACATTAGAATATGACAACAAAATAAATGTTTACATTAATTTTTCGACATGTTCAAAAATGAACTTTCTAAATTTAAAAGTCCATTTTTAAACATGTTAGATCTAATAACCATATTTTGTTGAATGTTGAATTTCGACATAAAATAAGCTTCCGTTTTATAATTAAAAAAGAGAATTTGTAGAATTTGGTATATTCGGACTACTGTTCTTATCTTGGGTGTTTTCATCACAACATTTCGGCCGATGTAACCTTCGACCTTCTTCAGGTGTACCTTGTCGAACTCTGGAATCTTTCTGTCGAACTCGGGAATCTGGACGGAATTTCGAACGGAACCCTTTATTAAATCCACGGGGGTAGCATGCTCTCGTTCCATCTGCCATGACTGGGAAGAAGTCTTCAGTAATTCGCAATTCTTCGTATCGCCCGCACTTACTACTTAGCACTATAGATCACTACTTACCTATTATTTTTATAAATTATAATTATAAATAATAGATAAGTAGTGATCTATAGATCTAAAGATTCCCGAGTTCGGCAAGGTACGCCTGAAGAAGGTCGGAGTGTTGGATAATGGCCCTATGGGAATGGACGTATCTGTTGGAAATCGTTGGTTTGACTTGCGCGAATTAACGCGGGGTTGACCGGCAGTTGAGTGCAGAATAGGGCCTGTTCTCACAGGCGGAAATCACAGACGTGACAAGGTCGCCATGTGACGAGACCCCGGATCAAGGGTCGGTGTGCATCTGCGAGAGACTGTTTGGAGGCAAACCGATGAGACGTGACTGTTAAAATGTAATTTACAACAGATAAGGGAAATATTTCCCTAAGAAAATACAAGCGAGAGATATCTCCCCCCCCCCCTCCACGAGTGATTAGAAAATAACTGTTAACTAACTACGATAAAGTAGTGATTGCTCTCTCTCCCTCTCTCTCGACGTAGTGAATATCTCCCATTGGAGTTGATAACTAACGCTTGAAATAAAAACTGAAGTTGAAAGTTAAAGGGATTGTTTGTCTTCGGAGTCCGACCCGATCATGGAGTTTTGTTGCAGCGGCGAGAAACCACGACAGTGCGGAAGAGAAGAAAGAATTCATCCACTAGACGACACGACCCTCTACATGGCGAGAGAGAAAACTAAAGGCATGCAAACAATATATGAACTATGTGATTTATGATGTTTTAGAAATGACGAGTAGTAAATGTGAACTGCCACGGTCCTTTTGGGGACGAGTACACGAAACGAGTAAAGACACGGCCCGTAGCGGGTGCGAGTGTACGAAATGTGTACGGCCGCAGCCTAAGAGAAGGGCTATGCAACAGGAGGTTACATCGGCCGAAACGTTGTGATAAAAACACTCAAGATGAGAACAGTAGTCCGAACATACCAAATTCTACAAATTATCAACCCTGATCTCAAAAATTCCGAAACATAAAAAAAAAAGAATGTTGTAATTAGTGTATTTTGCAAAGCTAATATTGGCAGCCATGAGGGTTGATCTGTACAAGCACCATATTTTCCACAGCCGTGGCTCTAATCGACTTTGTCCTCTCATATCTGGGGACAATTGAAACTTACTTTCGTGTATGTTGACAAATTGTTTGGTCATGTGTTCGGGAATCACAGAATCAGGAAGTTCTCGGAGAAATAACTTGAGGAGTCCGGCAACAGCCATCACATCCCCATCCTCGGCCAGATCTGCATCCCCCGTTTGATCAAAGCAGGTGCGCAGCTTCTCAATGATGCGAGCACTACCATTGACCCGGAAGATGCCCTCTTGGTCATATCCTGAAAAACAAAATGAGAATGGGGGGGGGGGGGGGTCAGATAAGTTTTTAAACATAAATATATATATAATGAAATTTTAGTGAATTTAAAAATAAAAAATAAAAAATCAATTCTTGGCATTGTTTTTGCTTTTATGTTTTTGCAAATTGAAAAATTGCAGTAAATCAAATTATTACAACTTATTTAATAGCATTTAAGAGATTTCTGTGATTAAAAAAAGAGAGCAATTTTTCTAACAATGAAATTTCACCAAAATGTCAGCATTTGTAATGAGATTTTGTCATAAAAATATTTTATAAACAAAAATTGACCTTGAATATGTGCATCAAAATGACGTTGAATGTATATTATATATCTAAGATATAAAGCTATCTTGTCAGATTTTCAAATCAAACTTTGTTTCTGACTAACCAATTTTCATTTATTTATTATTGTACCATGTTATTTGCTACAATTTATTTTTAAAATTAAATAGTCCAGCACAGATAACTGCTAATATGAAACATTTTTAAATAATCGCCTGAAAGTAAAAATCAACAGAAGAATATAGGAGTTGTTTACCGTATGTGCAAACAAACCAAACTGATTTCATTGCATCCTGGGTAACATCGGGTTAGGGTTAGTAAGAATATAGAAATGCCATTGAATGTGTTTAGAAAGAAACGGATTAATTTTAAACGATAATTTCAAAATGCTAATTAAAAAAGGATCAATTTTAAATAATTTCAAAATGCTAATTAAAAAAGGATCAATTTTAAATAATTTCAAAATGCTAATTAAAAAAGGATCAATTTTAAATAATTTCAAAATGCTAATTAAAAAAAGATCAATTTTAAACAATTTCAAAATGCTAATTAAAAAAAGATCAATTTTAAACAATTTCAAAATGCTAATTAAAAAAGGATCAATTTTAAACAATAATTTCAAAACGCTAATTAGAAAAGGATGATTTTAAACAATAATCTCAAAATGCTAATTAGAAAAGGATCAATTTTAAATAATAATTTCAAAATGCTAATTAGAAAAGGATCAATTTTAAACAATAATTTCAAAATGCTAATTAGAAAAGGATCAATTTTAAACAATAATTTCAAAATGCTAATTAGAAAAAGATCAATTTTAAACAATAATTTCAAAATGCTAATTAAAAAAGGATCAATTTTAAACAATAATTTCAAAATGCTAATTAAAAAAGGATCAATTTTAAACAATAATTTCAAAATGCTAATTAAAAAAGAATCAATTTTAAACAATAATTTCAAAATGCTAATTAAAAAAGGATCAATTTTAAACAATAATTTCAAAACGCTAATTAAAAAGGATCAATTTTAAACTGCTAATTAGAAAAGGATGATTTTACCATTGTTCTCAATGTGTTCACAAATCTTCTTCACAACTAGAGGAACTTTTAGACCATCTGGAGCTTGTCTAACAAGATCTTCCAAAGGAACTCCAAACGTCTTATTGCTACCGTGAGGAACTGTCTTCTTCTTGGTTCCGGGGCTCAGGAGCTTCCGCACCCTATCCATACAGGCATTAACACCCTCCGCCTCGGTCTGGAAAGAAAGAAAAAAATTTAGACATTGAGTAACAAGTATCATTCAGAAGGATTGTCTGCCATCGCGAAGAGATGAAACTTTTAAAATTCTCTTCAGAAAAATGTTACTATTCACCAAAATCAACCAAATTTGGCCGACCGTTGTGTTTTTGTGTAACAGTAAACACAACCTTTTCAAATTTTTGTTTTCTAGGAAAACAGCAAAAATTTTAAAATATAAGAAATATAAATATTTTTTTAAAAATTGTCAAAGAATAAAAAGGAAAGAAAAAGAAAAAAAAAACAATGAGAAAAAAGTGGACCTTGGGTTTACTTTCGGCAGCATCATAACCTTCGCTTCCCCTTAGTTTGTCCTTCTATGGCTCATCAGTAATAAAAAAAAAAAAATTTTTTAATTAAAAAAAAATTTTTTTTAAATAAAATAAAAAATTTGAATTTTTTTTTTTGTTTTTACCACCGAAAATTAAAAACTTGAATATAAAATAAAAACATTGGATTTTTTTTTACTGAATTGTAAACTCACAAATTCTGAACGCCACTGATCCTAAATTACGTCTCCAAATTTTTTAAATGAGGATTGAAAATTTGGTGCTTATGCAGTTTACGGAACAAACTTTTTTTTTTTAGATAGGATTTCCAAGTTAAATTCAATTTTTATGGTATCTTTTGTTAGGTGAAAGTACAGAATAGTTAATAAGCACCCCCCCCCCCATCATTAAGAATGGCTTTCTAAATAATAACGTTATTGTTTTATCCCAGTCCGTTAACTGCACAAGTACCAATAATTTGTACTTGGATTAAGCAGAGTACTATTCTCATCTTATTTTTCATATTCACAAAGTTTCGGCCAATTTAACCTCCACCATTTTTCATATTCACAAAGTTTCGGCCAATTTAACCTCCACCATTTTTCAGTTGCATCTTTTCAAAATTCGGAACCTTCGAGTCAAACTAGGGAACCTGGATGGAATTTCAAACTGAACCCTTTATTTAATCCCCAAGGGAGGTGGATTCTTTAAAACTTTAAATTTCCAACTAAACCTTTTATTTAATCCCCAAGGGAGGTAGATTCTTTAAAACTTTAAATTTCCAACTAAACCTTTTATTTAATCCCCAAGGGAGGTAGATTCTTTAAAACTTTAAATTTCCAACTAAACCCTTTATTTAATCCCCAAGGGAGGTAGATTCTTTAAAACTCCATCAGCCATGAATAAAAAAAAATTTTTAAATGGCTAACGGAATGAGAACAATCTTCGCATGTCGATTAAATAACGGCTTCTGTTTGAAATTCAGTGCAGGTTCCACAGTTCGACATGAATGTTACCTAGTTTAAACGAAGGTCGGAGATTAGATCGGCCGAAATGTTGTAAATATAACAAACAAGATGAGTCAAAATAATAGAAATAAAACAAATGATCTTACATTATCAAAAAGAAAGAAAAATGGAGCCGCTTTTAGCCAATTATTTCAGGGTAAATCTGCCATTGCAACTATGGATGTGTGTAAAGGTTACTGTCGACGAAATACGATAATCTCTAATTTGAATATCGCAAGACGTGAGTTTGTAAAATGACTTTCTATAATGAAGTAAATAATGATGATGACGATCATCACCATCATCGTGATCTTTTTCTGTACAATCTTATTTTCAGCTACCACGTAAGTACATGACAAAGTTTATACATTTCTTTAAATATTTTCATCTTGTCGTGAAAGTAAAGAAGCACCGAAATGAGTTTCGGCACGATTTCATTGCTCCCAAACAATTCATTTTTACCTAAAAGCATTTCTTAGTTTAACAAATCATTTTTTTAAATATCAAACATTAAAAACAGCCAGTTTAATTGTCTATGCGAAACGCGGACAAAACAAGTCGATCGGGGAAAGAAACGACCGCTACAATAGATAAATAAAGGGAGATAACTCCAAGTTTTACCATAAAAAAGTGTGTTTGCAATCACTCATAGTCAACAAAAAGCAACGAAAACAATTTTGCCAATAAATAAATAAAAAGAAATCTTGGAGTTATCTCCCTTTGGTCATCTTTTTATTTTTCGGTGGACTCGGTGTTTTTTCTTGTTTTTTTTTTTTTTTTTTTTCCCCCACCCCCACCCCCCGACGTAGGATTAAATTTGCTATAACAGATTAGTTAAAGCCTCCCCTCATCATCTTCTAAATAATAAAGTTATTATTTAGAAACACATTCTTAACACAAGTGTGTGTGGAGGGGGGTATCTATTCTGTTCACTCTGACTGTTTTTGAATGTTTTTTTTTTGTTTATGATTAAAACATGATTTTAAGTTATAAAAAAAAGTTGTTTAATGCCTAAACTCATTTTTACAAGCATACATTAGAATATTAGGTTTTTTTTAAAAACATCCAATTCCTTATAAAATATAATTTATTTGAAAAAAAAATAAATAAATAAATGCTGAAAATTACATCCAGATTGAATAAAAAAAATTTTTTTTAATAAAATAAAAAAAAATTTTTTTTAATAAAATAAAAAAAATTTTTTTTTAATTAAATAAATAATTTTTTTTAATAAAATAAAAAAATTTTTAATAAAATTTTTTATTTATTTTGTTTCCAAACTCATCCGGGAAAATTAAATGTTGCATTTCAAATTGTTTTTATGTTTCAGAATTTTTAAGATGAGGATTATTTGGACTACTATTCTCATCTTGGATGTTATTCTCACAACGTTTCGACCGATGTAACCTCCAACTTTCAGGTGCGTCTTGTCGAATTCGGAAATCTTTATGTTGAACTCGGGGATTTGTATGGAATTTTGAACGGAACACTTTATTGTATCCACAGGGGTAGCTTCCTCTCGTTCTGCCAATCATGCCCCCATAGAAGTCTTAAGTAACTCATAATTGTATCTTTCGTATCACCCGGACTGAGGATTGAACCTTCAACCTCCAGAAGACTGTCACTTAGGATTAATTATTACTCAGCATTTATATTGGTGGCGTCACCGGTCCTTGCACCAAGACGCACCTGAAGAAAGTCAGAGGTTACATCGGCCAAAACGTTGCGAGAATAATACCCAAGAGAACAGTAATTTTAATAATTTTAATAATCTGAATAATTTTAATAATCTTAATAATCTTAATAATTTTAATAATCTGAATAATTTTAATAATTTTAATAATCTGAATAATTTTAATAATTTTAATAATCTTAATAATTTTAATAATTTTAATAATCTGAATAATTTTAATAATTTTAATAATCTTAATAATTTTAATAATCTGAATAATTTTAATAATCTGAATAATTTTAATAATTTTAATAATCTTAATAATTTTAATAATTTTAATAATCTTAATAATTTTAATAATTTTAATAATCTGAATAATTTTAATAATTTTAATAATCTTAATAATTTTAATAATTTTAATAATCTGAATAATTTTAATAATCTGAATAATTTTAATAATTTTAATAATCTTAATAATTTTAATAATCTGAATAATTTTAATAATCTGAATAATTTTAATAATCTGAATAATTTTAATAATCTTAATAATTTTAATAATTTTAATAATCTTAATAATCTGAATAATTTTAATAATTTTAATAATCTTAATAATTTTAATAATTTTAATAATTTTAATAATTTTAATAATCTTAATAATCTTAATAATTTTAATAATCTTAATAATTTTAATAATTTTAATAATCTGAATAATTTTAATAATTTTAATAATCTTAATAATTTTAATAATCTGAATAATTTTAATAATCTGAATAATTTTAATAATTTTAATAATCTTAATAATTTTAATAATTTTAATAATCTTAATAATTTTAATAATTTTAATAATCTGAATAATTTTAATAATTTTAATAATCTTAATAATTTTAATAATCTGAATAATTTTAATAATCTGAATAATTTTAATAATTTTAATAATCTGAATAATTTTAATAATCTTAATAATCTTAATAATTTTAATAATCTGAATAATTTTAATAATTTTAATAATTTTAATAATCTGAATAATTTTAATAATTTTAATAATCTTAATAATTTTAATAATTTTAATAATCTGAATAATTTTAATAATTTTAATAATCTGAATAATTTTAATAATTTTAATAATCTGAATAATTTTAATAATCTGAATAATTTTAATAATTTTAATAATCTTAATAATTTTAATAATTTTAATAATCTTAATAATTTTAATAATTTTAATAATCTGAATAATTTTAATAATTTTAATAATCTTAATAATTTTAATAATTTTAATAATCTGAATAATTTTAATAATCTGAATAATTTTAATAATTTTAATAATCTGAATAATTTTAATAATTTTAATAATCTTAATAATTTTAATAATTTTAATAATCTGAATAATTTTAATAATCTGAATAATTTTAATAATCTGAATAATGCAAATTGTTTCCGTTTAAGAATTTGAAACTAAAATTTTGAGCTCAAACTAAAATTAAAACGATTGGTGTGTATTTATTGTGTATTTATTGTGTATTTATTGTGTATTTATTGGATATTTATTGGGAAATTAGTTGTTTGTGTATTATATGATACGTTGGAAAGAAACAATGCTTTGAACTAGATACGAGCAATAACAATTCTGGTGCTTATTCAAATTAGGACCCGAGCTAATTTTGACCCCGTTGTTAGGGTCAAGGTTAGCTCAGGTCTTAATCTGATAAAGTATCGAAATTCCCGCGTCTGAGCGTCTAAGCACTTTACCAACTTCCTCACGAGGGTCAGATGTAACATCTGTTTGTTGCATATATTAATGACATAGACGCCAACTTAAAGAACGCCACACTACTGAACGATGCAGATGACATCAAGCTGTACCTCTAGATAAAAACAAAAGATGCTGCACTCTATAAATATTCCCTCCACAGCACGAATATCAAATCTTCATGTGAACGTGACCTGTGCATTACTGTCAACAACGATTGACCTTAGACAAAGCACATCTCTAAAATTATCAAGACGGCCGAGGGGGGTCTTAGCATCACTTAGCAAAACCTTTGTTAATCGCACTCCAGCCAAAACGCTACGGTGCGACCGTACTTAGAATTCACGTCAGCAATCTGAAATCCCATCTTTCTCGCAACGTTAATTACCTGGAAACCGTTCAGAAATGTGCAACCGAGCAAATACCCTACATCGGACACCCGCCATATTCTGAACACCTTGCTCCCCTGGGATTGGACTCATTGAAGCTGACATTGAGAATCCGACCAACAAAATTATTAACCAGCTCGCCAACAACAACTCTGAGCACCTTTTTTTCTATTTTTTTCACACGTCGACAGGCCAATAAAGAAAACTGCATCAAAACTTTTTTCACGCTCAGAATTGCTGAAGCAGCGTACAAACTTTTTTCATCAGTTGTTGGCTGCTGAGACACTGCACCCGTTAAAACCCCTTATGTAGACAATCAGTGATATCCTCCCCTAACAGAAAAGAATAACGCTCTTTCCAACCCCAAAAGAGTACCGAGCAGAACAAAAACAAAAACAAAAAAATCGAACCCTGGGGCCGAGAAACCAACCCGAACTGCTGAAGTAGAAATTTATACATCTTAAATAGATCTTCTCCGTGAAACAACTTTTAATTACGAGTTTTTTTTTAAGTCTCTTTCCACGGTTTAGGTAATTTTTTTTTTGTTATGTCGATCTAAACTATTCTTTTTGTGGCCAAAAAATATATTTTTCGCTTTGTTTAAAAATTGACCAATCAACACAACTCGCTCGGGTGGTTCACTTGTCTTACAACATATGAACCCCTTCTTAAAAAGTTATTAATGCCAGAATCAGTCATTTCGATAAATGTTTTTTATATACCCCCCCCCCCCCGGAAAAAAAAGACCTTTCTCAGCAAGAACTCATCTTTCTACCAACATTGCAAAGAACTCTTTCTTCCTCTGCGTACCTAAATTCAAACAGAACTTCCATGAACAGAGTTTTTTTTTTTAAAGAACTTACTACCCGTGGAACACGTTATCACAGGAACGCTTCCCTACACACTACAATGTGGTCGTTTTTCAGGTCTGATGTCAACAAATGTCGTCCCGTGAATTAATCATAGTTCTCAATCCTTTCATCGAACTGTTCCATCATCCAATTGAAAATCTCACTCTTATCCTTGAATAGCTTTTGGCCTTAGCAAGTGGTGAACGATTTCAATTTCTGTCTATCCGGTTTTCATGCTGTAATTGTCGAATATTAACATTTAATGGTTTTACATCAATTTCTTGCGTCTTTTGTAAAGAACTAGATATAAAGATACACGAGACGATCTTCCTGTTAAATACAATATTTCTATTTCCAGAGAGTTTGATTAAAAATATAGAATTGAATAAACTTTTGTTTTTAATCAGTCAGGATTTGTGGTTTCATGCCATGCGTGATCATCAGACAATGTGTTTTAGAGTCATTTGACTTCCGGTTTTAGACAAGTCGCTTTAAACAGCATTGGTGACCATCTGGAGAAAGAATAAGCCAAAATTTTTCCTAATTCCAGAATGACCAGATGGACGAAACTCTGATATGCCCAGCGAACACAGTCATGTATAGTATTTAAAGAAAGTAGTATTAGCTCTTGTATGACCTATGGTTGAGCACTTTGAGTTTTTGTCTTTCTTTACTAACTCGTGATACATTCTCTCTCTCTCTCTCATATATATATATATATATATATATATGATGGACTCTCCCGTCGGTTTCGACGTATGAGTGCCCCACCAGGGGCTGCCCGCGCGTGAATTTGTAATTGCAAGGGTTGCGCAATCCCCAACAACCGCTCTCCTGAGTCGGCATTGCTTGATTCCAATGGTAAGTAGTAATACAAGACGACTGGAAACAATGCCGAGATAAGCAGAAAGCACATACAGCACCTGGTATTCCCAAATGGTCACCCATTTAGTACTGGCCAGGCTCAACGCCGCTTAACTTCGGTGATCTAACGGGAACCGGTGTGTCAACGTGATTGTGCCGTATATATATATATACTAGCAAGAGTACCCGGTGTTGCCCGGGGCCCTCTCTTCCCGGTCGCCCCTCACTTCCAAGCAAAAGTTGTCTCTTTCCTGGTCGCCCTCTCAACCCCCTCCCCCGGGGCAAAAGTAAGTCTTCCCGGTCGTCTCCCTCCCCCCTTTGATGTATATTTAGGTGACCGTTAAAAAAAAAAAAAAAAAAAAGAATTTGTGGAATCAGGTGGGATCGAACCATCAAACTCTAGGTCTGTGTACTTCGTCGTTGCCGACTGCGCCACATGAAGCGAGCATAAAAACTGATGAAAAATAGGTCACTTAAACACAGTGAGTTGTGTTTTATGATTGCGCACATGCGAAGAGCAAACGATCAATCGAATGGCGAACAAATTTAGGGCCCTCGTCACACGTTTAGGGCTCGTTCTATAATGTTTTTTTTGTTTTTTTTCAATTTTTCAATATTATGCACCGGAAGCTGGCCGATTCACAAAATGTCAATTTTATGGGTCTGTCGAATATCTCGGAAGCCTTTTGCAGACATACAAACAACATACAACTCTATTATAATAGATTTTTTTTTTTTATTCAATGGACACTATACTATACTTTTTCTGAAGACGTTCGTCGATCCGAACGAAACCAGTAAAATCTCTCGTTTCTTGATTATTTTTTCCTGTATTTAAATTTGTTTTTTCCATTTGTCTTTTTCACACACACATCATTCACAAGTATTGACCTATTTTATCCATTATTCTCCGATCACACAACCCATTTTTGTTTCGTTCTCATCATCAAATGTGAACATATTGCTCTGGCCTAACTACAAACGGTTTCTGAAAAGGCAGTTCAATTTTCTTTTTCTTCTACAGGAAGATGCCAACATTTGCTGATATTTTGCTGGTAACCTAGAATCTTTAGAATTCTGATTATTTTTTTCTTCTTTTCTTGAGAGGGAGCCAAAGGATCGAAGAATTGCCAGCTGAAAACTTTGCTCCAAGGCAGAGAGAAAAATGTTCCTACCAATGACTGCCATCACAAATAAATATATATATATATTTTTTTTTTTTTACAGAGATTTTTGAACATTTAAGCAAAATAAAAAAAATGTGAAATCAGAGAAAAAAGAGAATTGGAGTAATGAATCAAAAAATTTTTTTAACTATATATATATATATATATATATATATATATATATAATCCAGGTAAAACATCCACAGGGTAGTAATCCAAAGAATTTCAACCGGGTTTATAAAAAGTGCTCAATATCAAATAGAACTATTATATATGACTATTTTTATTTACACAGACATGTACAAAATCTTTCCAAATATGATCTACGGTTAGGATCGGATTCTAACTCTGCCTGATGAGATCTCAGTTTATAATAGCTGTTGATCGATAACATCGACATGCCAGTGTCGCAGATTTTGTACATGTCTGTGTAAATAAAAATAATCATATATATATATATATATATATATATACACACACATATATACACACACACTAGCTATATCTAGTTGACATTGTCCAGGAGTCTTTCTAAATTTTTGAGATTTAAATTTAATTATTACAGTATTGTTTGGTTATTAAAGTATTAACTGAATCAAATTGTCATAAAACTTTAGTAATTAAATAATTTCAAGCATGATCAAACTTTTCAAGCTCAAGGTCATATAAGATGCGGGACTTCATTGGTTACAATATGGACCAAGTAGTGAGTCTCTATGATGGACAAAACTGAAGTTATCACTTCCCCTTTGACAGATATCTCAAAATTAAATTTGTTTCAAGTCAGACCATGACTGATATTTTGACCAGCTTTGATTACAATTGGTCAAGCGATGTGGATGCTAGACTGTACACAAACAAACAAACTCAACCGAAAACATAACCTCCTTAGCGGAGGTTATAAAATGCAATGATGTAAACAAATTAGTAGATGTTTTTTCGCTTTCCATTTATCGAACATTATTTTTAGTTTGTGTCAGTGTCTTATGTAACTAGTTACCAGATTTTATTGAGCCAATAGTGTCAGCCATGGGTCTTGATCTATACATGCACCTCATTTGAGGCTTAATTGATTTATTATAACCACATTCACTCGTTACTATTGTCAGAGTTTTAATATTATCAGTGACAGCCTTAAATTAGTAATAGCCTACTTTTTAATAATACATATCTAATGACATTTTTATTTCAATATTTAGAAATCCGGTGATCTAATTAAACATCTAAGGCCTCTGATTTTGATTTGAACTAAGTTTAATTTTGATTTGAACCGAGACTCTGATTTAGATTTGAACCGAGACTGATTTAGATTTGAACCGAGACTCTGATTTAGATTTGAACCGAGACTCTGATTTAGATTTGAACCGAGACTCTGATTTAGATTTGAACCGAGACTCTGATTTAGATTTGAACCGAGACTCTGATTTAGATTTGAACCGAGACTCTGATTTAGATTTGAACCGAGACTCTGATTTAGATTTGAACCGAGACTCTGATTTAGATTTGAACCGAGACTCTGATTTAGATTTGAACCGAGACTCTGATTTAGATTTGAACCGAGACTCTGATTTAGATTTGAACCGAGACTCTGATTTAGATTTGAACCGAGACTCTGATTTAGATTTGAACCGAGACTCTGATTTAGATTTGAACCGAGACTCTGATTTAGATTTGAACCGAGACTCTGATTTAGATTTGAACCGAGACTCTGATTTAGATTTGAACCGAGACTCTGATTTAGATTTGAACCGAGACTCTGATTTAGATTTGAACCGAGACTCTGATTTAGATTTGAACCAAGACTCTGATTTAGATTTGAACCAAGACTCTGATTTAGATTTGAACCAAGACTCTGATTTAGATTTGAACCAAGACTCTGATTTAGATTTGAACCAAGACTCTGATTTAGATTTGAACCCAGTTTTAAATCAAAATCAGCCTCAAACTTTCAAACCAAAATTTTATTAGAAAAAAAAGAAAGAAAAAAGGTCAGTATGGGGAATTATAAGTGAATCAAGAATACCTTATTTACATGTTTCCGACTGTTTTTCTCACTGAGGTTGTCAATTTTCAAAACATTTCGGTTGTTGTACTCTTCAGAGACTCTTTGTCATAGTCAGTCGGGTTACCTTTCTGAAATTTCAAGCTGAACCCTTTATTTAATCCACTGATGCAGATTGCCGCCATTCTGCTTTTAAGATATCGAGTATCAGTTCATGCGGTTGAACCTACCTACACTTAAACAGTGAAGACTGCAGAATAGCCTAATCCAAACACACAACAATGCCACGGACAAGAAAGTCAATCTTGAGTCAAAACCTTTTAATGACTTTTTTCACTCGGACCAAAAGTCAGATGCGCAAGTTGTACTGTCAACCTTTTCGGCTTAACAGGTGAAAAGCTGCTTACTCTGTCTGCATCACTGCTCCATGTAACAGATTTCCCTTGGGTGTAGTCCAGCAGGCCAACACAAACGCATTCAAGTGAGCCTGCGACAACTGTTTTAAGAATATTCTTGTACATAACTTTTTTGTTCCCCCTAACCCCTAACTTGCTGTCTTTTTTACATGGCATTACACATTTCCCCGCTTTTATTGCCAATAAGTTTCGATTGATTGATTTTTTTTTCTTGAGTTCTTTCATCAGGAATCGAACTCACAACCTAGAGATAGAATGCATCATAAAATATCTTTTTAAACAATTGACCCGGGCATGTGAAAATAACAACCAAGACGAGGAAACCGTCAGAAAATAAAAATTAATATCTCACCTCCTCAGCGTAATATCGTCAAATACAACATGATGGTATAAACCCATTTCAATGAAAAACATTTCCTTTTGTGAGCAAAGACAATATTGAGATCTGGTTTGCGGTTTGCACGGTTCAAACAATTATGTAACATTTGAATAAACTCAAATACGAGTTCAGATCTTAACTAAACATTGAACACAGATTATACATTCAAGAATTTTGTAAGATTTTGGAGAAGTCGTTTTACATTCATAATTGCATATATATATATATATATATATATATATATATATATATATATATTCAAATTCTTTAAGTTAACATAAAAAGTGGGTTAAAGCTCAATAGTGTTTTTATTACTAGAGCTCAAAACATAACTTAATAGATGTTCAGAGTTTACTTTTTTAAAAACATCTTTAGTCATAACAATCGTTTCTGCCCATTTAAAAATGCACTTTTTTTTCTTGATACTTAATGAACGAAGGATATTTTTTTTTAAGTGACAAATTAAACCCAATCAAACCATGGCTTAAATTTGATTGGAGGTAAAAGTTTATTTTTAAAACATGTCTTGAGTTTATTAATCATCAAGAAAAAAATTGTGCGTTTTGAAATTGGAATAAACAATTGCATGAATAAAGATTTTTTTTTTTTTAAGTAAACTCTGAACATTTCAGTTATAATTAATATATATATATATATATATATATATATATATGGATGTACATTCTTTCAAACTGGAACATTGGCGAACAAGACTTTATAGATGGAAAGAACTAAAGCGAAGCCTCACAACGGAACCATAATACTTGACTTCTGCCTTTAAAATTTAATTAAAGAAATTACTGTCAATGCATCATTATTAATAGATGAACGAAATAATAGAAAATGGCCGACACATGTTTACATCATGGAAATTCGAAAGTGATTTTGAAGCCTTTAATGTGCCGGATATAGAAAGTAATCTTTAGCTCGAATGAAAGTCAAAAGTCAAGTATTATGGTTCAGTTGTGCTTTCAAACCAAAGGAAAAGATTAATTTTTGACCACATCCCTGTTGTATCAAAGAACCTTTTTTTGTTTTCTTGTATATAAAAGGGAAAATAAATCTGAGCAATCATCTGTGGTAAGACTTGAACCTTCTCGCAAGTTTAAAAAAAAAAAAAGAAAAAAGAGAATACGTGTCTGCATCAAGTTCATCCTCTTTAATGTGAGGCCCGACTGGGAATTTACAGACTTAATAATTTATAGACGAGAATAGCAGAAGGAAAAGGAATGTTGCGAGAGCTCAATAAACGGTCGGGGAGGATGGGGGTACGGGTTGCGGCACAGCTGTTAAGCCTCTCATCAAAGTCAAAGACAACAAAATGCACATTCCACCAGACACGAACAAATAAACATAAACCACATTTAATTCACACATGGAAGAAAAAAAAAAATGTCTATTTATAAAGTTTGCTAGAATTTTCGCCTCTCGTACGGAAAAGAACACGAAGGAGGATTTTTGTCGTTCTTTTTTGATGCAACAGGAACACATTTAACTTCGGTTTAGATGCACTACTAAACAATAATACTCGACTTTTTCCGTTAAACTTCTATTCAAGTCAGAAATTATTTCATACGCATCAGTTTAAAGGTTTAAAAATCACTTTCGATTGCTTACATGAAGAGTAGAAAGTGACTAACTTGGGTTTACTTTCGACAGTCTCGTAACTCACGCTTCCATCACTATTTTGCCCTTTAGTCCTCACATTCAATGAGCAATGTTTCTGACAAAGGGGGAAGAATTGCTGTTTTCTGGGTCGTGGTATGTGGAGATTTTCAATCCTCTCACAATATTCACCATTCAACTATCCATCTCATTAAACCTTATCCTCGAGTGTTTTTTTAAACTTGATAAGTAGTGACTTGTTAGTAATAAAAAAAAATGTCAGCCATTTTTCTTATCTGTTATTCATCGATTAAAATGTCAGACTTGTTTAGATTCTGAGTTTTTGAAAATTCAAGTGATTTTGAATTCTTTAAACTGTTGCAAAGTAATTAACGTATCACTTGAATCAAAAGTGAAAGACAAAATCAAGTATCACAGTTCATGTGTGCTTCTAGATCAAAAAATCTTTTGTTTTTAACATCAATAACTGAAGCATGTAGAATAGCAAGCATTGAGAAAGAGAGGGAGGGGGAGAAAGAGAGGGAGGGGGTGAAAGAGAGGGAGGAAGAGAAAGAGAGGGAGGAAGAGAAAGAGAGGGAGGAAGAGAAAGAGAGGGAGGAAGAGGGAGAAAAGGGGAAAGAGGGAGAAGGAGGGGAAAGAGGGAGAAGGAGGGGAAAGAGGGAGAAGGAGGGGAAAGAGGGAGAAGGAGGGGAAAGAGAGGGAGAAGGAGGGGAAAGAGAGGGAGAAGGAGGGGAAAGAGAGGGAGAAGGAGGGGAAAGAGAGGGGAAAGAGAGGGAGAAGGAAGGAGAAAGAGAGAGAGAAGGGGAACAAAAGAGAGAGAGAGAAGGGGAACAATAGAGAGAGAGAGAAGGGGAACAATAGAGAGAGAGAGAAGGGGAACAAAAGAGAGAGAGAGAAGGGGAACAAAAGAGAGAGAGAGAGAAGGGGAACAAAAGAGAGAGAGAGAGAGAAGGGGAACAAAAGAGAGAGAGAGAAGGGGAACAAAAGAGAGAGAGAGAAGGGGAACAAAAGAGAGAGAGAGAAGGGGAACAAAAGAGAGAGAGAGAAGGGGAACAAAAGAGAGAGAGAGAAGGGGAACAAAAGAGAGAGAGAGAAGGGGAACAAAAGAGAGAGAGAGAAGGGGAACAAAAGAGAGAGAGAGAAGGGGAACAAAAGAGAGAGAGAGAAGGGGAACAAAAGAGAGAGAGAGAAGGGGAACAAAAGAGAGAGAGAGAAGGGGAACAAAAGAGAGAGAGAGAAGGGGAACAAAAGAGAGAGAGAGAAGGGGAACAAAAGAGAGAGAGAGAAGGGGAACAAAAGAGAGAGAGAGAAGGGGAACAAAAGAGAGAGAGAGAAGGGGAACAAAAGAGAGAGAGAGAAGGGGAACAAAAGAGAGAGAGAGAAGGGGAACAAAAGAGAGAGAGAGAAGGGGAACAAAAGAGAGAGAGAGAAGGGGAACAAAAGAGAGAGAGAGAAGGGGAACAAAAGAGAGAGAGAGAAGGGGAACAAAAGAGAGAGAGCGAAGGGGAACAAGAGAGAGAGCGAAGGGGAACAAGAGAGAGAGCGAAGGGGAACAAGAGAGAGAGCGAAGGGGAACAAGAGAGAGAGCGAAGGGGAACAAGAGAGAGAGCGAAGGGGAAAAAGAGAGAGAGCGAAGGGGAAAAAGAGAGAGAGCGAAGGGGAAAAAGAGAGAGAGCGAAGGGGAAAAAGAGAGAGAGCGAAGGGGAAAAAGAGAGAGAGCGAAGGGGAAAAAGAGAGAGAGCGAAGGGGAAAAAGAGAGAGAGCGAAGGGGAAAAAGAGAGAGAGCGAAGGGGAAAAAGAGAGAGAGCGAAGGGGAAAGAGAGAGAGAGCGAAGGGGAAAGAGAGAGAGAGCGAAGGGGAAAGAGAGAGCGAGCGAAGGGGAAAGAGAGAGAGAGCGAAGGGGAAAGAGAGAGAGAGCGAAGGGGAAAGAGAGAGAGAGCGAAGGGGAAAGAGAGAGAGAGCGAAGGGGAAAGAGAGAGAGAGCGAAGGGGAAAGAGAGAGAGAGCGAAGGGGAAAGAGAGAGAGAGCGAAGGGGAAAGAGAGAGAGAGCGAAGGGGAAAGAGAGAGAGAGCGAAGGGGAAAGAGAGAGAGAGCGAAGGGGAAAGAGAGAGAGAGCGAAGGGGAAAGAGAGAGAGAGCGAAGGGGAAAGAGAGAGAGAGCGAAGGGGAAAGAGAGAGAGAGCGAAGGGGAAAGAGAGAGAGAGCGAAGGGGAAAGAGAGAGAGAGCGAAGGGGAAAGAGAGAGAGAGCGAAGGGGAAAGAGAGAGAGAGCGAAGGGGAAAGAGAGAGAGAGCGAAGGGGAAAGAGAGAGAGCGAAGGGGAAAGAGAGAGAGCGAAGGGGAAAGAGAGAGAGAGAAGGGGAAAGAGAAGGGGAAAGAGAGGGAGAAGGAGAAATTGTCTAATAATAATAATAATAATATCTACATCTTAAAAACAAAAAAAAAGGTCTTTAGAATAATCCTGAAATATGTAAGATCATCGTTCCAAAAAATATAGCGCGGTCATCACAACTACAAAGAAACCTGTCGTCGTCGTATGGCAAATATGGTTACAATTTTTAGGAACTGCCGCTGCTAGTACAACTGCTGCGTTCAAAAGACAAAATGGCAACACAGAAAAGCAGGCGGAGAAGCAGCAGGAAGTTTAAGGGGTTGGGGGGGGGGGCTCTGTTGTTAAATCATTAACGACCCACCCAGCTACCTGTTACAGCACTCACCGTTCAAAAAACTTACCAAAAATCATCTAAAAAGGAGAGGAGTGGGAGGCTGCAGGAAATGTAAAAAAAATCAAATCAAAAATAAATCAAATCGAAGATGAAAGGTCAATAAAATCAAAGGAAATAACAGGAAAGACATTTCAATTGTTACACAGATTTTTTTTTAAACTTTTTTTTCAGAGAATTTTTTGTAGAATCAAAACATTAAAATCTTAGCAAATTGTGTTGACGTATCAAGAAATATTATCTCAACAGTTATGGAATCAGCTATGCAGAGTTCAAATCCTACCAGATCTAGCATGCCCACTCATGTACTGATACTGTTGGAAAAAGCATTAACCAACTAATTCTCCATCATCATTATATTAAGTTCATCATTTTTTTTCTTCTTCCTATCGTATTAGGTTCATCGTCCATTTTACATGCTGGCATGTGTTGGACGGCTTTAAGAAATTGACTATCTCTGGCCAGGTCTTTATTTATCCCTCAGGTTCATTTTTATCACTTCCTCCTATGTTTTTCTTGGCCTTCCCCTCTGAACTGAACCTGCTACCTCAACTGTTCTACATCTACTAACCCAAGAACTCTTACTCATTCTTTCCACTTGACCATACCATCGAAGTCTCCTGTTCTGCACACATCTCCGTGTACTGTCCAAATTGAATCTTCCTCTGAGGTCATCAGAACTAAGCTTGTCTTTAAGACTCAGACATCCATCATATCATTCTTATATAATTTCTCTTCATGCAACGCATGTCCTCAACCCTCACTAGCAAGATTTCTACTTCCGTACATCATTACACCGTGTGCACATGCCTGATAGACTCTTCTCTTGGTCGACAGTGGTGGTAACGCTCTGCTAGTTAGTAATGACAAAGGAAAAAATAGAAGAAATAACTACAATAGTTTTTATTTTTAACTTTTATTCGCGCCAGACATGGCATATTGCCACTGAATTGTAAGTTCTGTTATAGGGACCAGAATGGGGGGGGGGGGGCACACAGGTTGGGAGTTGGGCAGAAAGATGTTTGTTCACATTACATTTAAATTTCTGTCGCTTGTTTGCAATTGTCCACAACCCGTTTTTCACAATTTTTTTTTTACTGATTCTTTTTTCAGTGTACAATTACCTATCAGGTCAATAGAGAATTCTGTTTTACCCTCTCCCCTTAAAAAGGGAGGAGGTAATTCCTGAGTGAAGGGTCTTACGACAACAGAACCGATACTACACTACCCACCTCCATTAAAAAATGAAATAATAGATTAAATCGGGGGGGATTTATTCATTTAAAAATGCCTAATCATATAAAAATGTTAGTTCCTTGACTTTTTGGTTGAGATCAAAGTGTAGTATGGCCAACAAATTTGGGGATATCTTAAGTAGAGCGGCCCCTAGAGTAAATGTGGTATTGTGGTGACAGATGATTCTAGTTAAGAATAGGATAGGCATTTTTTATCACTTTAGACTAAGGATGACCAACGACACCCATTTTCCCCACACTTTGATGGCCTTGTGTCTAATTTGTTCTGAATGTAATTGTTTATATTTTGTGCAAATAAATAATTCAAAGTGTAGTAACTGTTCTCTGCATCCCAGCGACAAACGTTTTACTATCGCCAAAACTATTGCGTATATATAAGAAAATATGACGATGCAAATTACAAATGAATATTACAGAATATTAATTTATTAGAAACCGTTTTAAAAAAGAAATATGCAAATTAGGAATATGTAAAGATGTGTTTGCGAGTGTTGGCAGATTACTATATATACGGTAATAGAAAGTTAAATATTTTGTTATAGAATGAAATAAGCAAAACTCGTTTTGATGTTGATGTAGTTCGGATACTCATTTCGATGAATCATCACTTATGAAAGCCACTCGAGGATGATGAACAATATTACGAGAGGATTGTCGGATGATGAACAATACGACGAGAGGCTTGTCAGTTGGATGATGAACAATATTACGAGAGGATTGTCGGATGATGAACAATACGACGAGAGGCTTGTCAGTTGGATGATGAACAATATTACGAGAGGATTGTCGGATGATGAACAATACGACGAGAGGCTTGTCAGTTGGATGATGAACAATATTATGAGAGGATTGGAAACAATTGGTGAAAAGGGCAGGATTTGATTACTGAAGAGAGCGGCTCAACAAGTCTTTGAAGACTACTATGTTGTAGTCAGCATGGAAGCATTCCTGTGGTATCGTGTTCCACAGATGGAAAATTCTTGGAAAGCAGCCCTGTTCATGGAAGTTCGGCTCTAGGTACACCGAGAAAGAAAGGAAAGTTTTTTGCAGTGGTGGTAGCTAGATGAGTACTTTCTCTGAAAGTTAAAAAAAAAAAAAAAAAAAAAAATTTGGTCTTTTTAAAAAAAAATTTTTTTTTTAACATGATTCACCCCAAACATGGCAGACCGCCACTGTAAACGTAAGGGGCTACTGAGAAAAAGGAAAAGGGGAGAAGGATTGGTGGTTCAGCTTAAATTGGGATCTGAGCAACGAGATGTCTGTTTACATTAGTTTTAAATTTCTGCATGTCAGTACTGTCGGGGAAACAGGGGGCAGAGAGGGAGTTCCAGAGACCAGCAGCACGAGGAAAGAAGCTATTTGAGTAGAATGCTCTCCGGCATCTGGGGACCTCCACAGTGAATGAATGAGATTTAGTAGAATGTCGAGTTAGTCTAGTCTTGATAGGGTTAATGACGAAAAAAGCCTTATAGGAAAGAATTTGTTGTAAACGAGAAACTGAAGACAAGTTGCTATTTTCTCCATAGTTGAAGTGAATAAGGGTAGTTGGGATCATATCGTTTCTAATTGTATTGCAGATTAAGTGAAGTGCGATGGATCCGACTGGATAGAAATGAGACTGACCCGATTCCTAAGTCTACGTTGGTGGTATCCATTCCAGCCGCCCACCCAAATCCAAAATTTTTTTGCGATAAAATTAGAATCACCTGTTACGAAGAATATTACATTCAAAGGCGGCCGTAATGTCTTGAACGTATTTGGAAACCGATTTCACAAAAACATGACGACGAATGATTCGTGATTATGATTGATATTGCAAATATTGATTATTCTATTTTATCCTATCATTCCTTGAAATAGCCACAAGTGCTCGGACAAATGAAAATAAAACCATTAATCCATCAATTGGGAATTTTCTTTGTTCCATTGGAAAAAGGAAAATCAGTTATGAAAGCAAAAAAAAAAATATGGAGAAACAGACTACAGAGCTCCGTATTGGTCTTATTTAACGAAACTTGTACATATACTTGTATATATATATATATATATATATGTATGATTATTTTTATTTACAGACGTGTACAAAATCTGCGACATTGGCATGTCGATGTTATCGATCAACAGTTGTTATAAACTGAGATCTCATCAGGCAGAGTTCGAATCCGATCTTAACCTTAGATCATATGGAATGAAATGGAAAAAAAAAAAAAAAGAAATTTAAAATTTAAATTTGGAAAGTCATGTGGTTGGGACCGTTAAGAATCAAAATCAAAAAATGATAATGTCAAAAAAAAAAAAATATTAATAAAATATAAAATAAAATAATAAATATAAAATTAAATTAAATTAAAAAATATATATATATAAATAAATATAGATTTTTTTTAAATTAATTTATAAACTAATTTTCGTATATACAGATTTCTTTAATTTATAAATTAACTTTTGCATGCACAAAGGGAATAACAAAATAAATCAGCATATATATATATATATATCTCAGTGGCCTACTCCGACCGGACCAGCAATACAGGTGTCCCCGCTGTATGGGCACAGCTAGACCAATCAACGGCAGGCCAGTGAGGGATAGCAAACTGGAATCTGTAGCTGAGTTCCGCTACCTGGGCGACTCCCTTTCAGCCGATGGTGGTTGTGAGACTGCTGCTATTGCCCGACACAAATCTGCCTGGATGGGCTTTATAGAACTCCTGCCCATCTTGATAAATAAGAATCTGGCGACCACAACTAGAGAACACGTGTACACCAGCTGTGTG
Source organism: Sepiola atlantica (assembly GCA_963556195.1). NCBI lineage: Eukaryota > Metazoa > Mollusca > Cephalopoda > Sepiida > Sepiolidae > Sepiola > Sepiola atlantica. Next base: position 9,216,035 of record OY744541.1, on the reverse strand, counting down.
AGGAGGGTTATACTTTATGGCTCTGCTGCATCGGCGAACACTATCAAGAGACTGCAGCGTAACGAAAGAGCCATGATTAGATGGATCTGTCATGTCAGGCCGGAAGGCGACACAATATAAAGAAAATGAATGAAATATAAGATACAATATAAAATATAATTGATGATCTAATAAATGTTGTATTTTATCCAATTTTTGTTTTCATCATTCATTTTCTTATATTACTGACTAATCACGATAGCATATAATATAAAGATATAATATTATCTTTATTTTTTCACTTGTATTATATATACTAGTAAATATATGCTCCTTCTGGTCGCATATTTTTGCTAGTTTGAAACAGAACAGATACACTACATCCACACCCCTCAAAAAAGGAGGACATAATGCCTGGGAGGATGGTAACATGACAAGATAACAGATACTACACTACATCCACACATCTCAAAAAAGGAGGATGAAATGCGTGGGAGGTTGGTATAATAACAACAGAACAGATACTACACTACCTCCACACCTCTCAAAAAAGGAGGACGTAATGCCTGGGAGGATGATATGACAACAGAACAGATACTACACTACCTCTACACCTCTCAAAAAAGGAGTAGGTAATGCCTGGGAGGACGGTATCATAACCACAGAGCAGATACTACACTATGCCCCTGAATTGAGCATTTAAAGATAGTACATTAGTCTGAAATAGTATAGTTTTGGCTTCAGACAGACAGATACATAATCTCCATTATTAATATAATACCTAAATTTATATATATATAATTTAGGTATGTGTATATGCAAGTAAAGTGAAATAAATAAGTGATCTACTTTCAAGTCAGCAAGCACAAATCCACAAAGAAAGCTAGAGTCAATAAATATAACATATTTCACAGAGTGCTCAATGTCAGGTAGAGACATCTGGTTTTCCTTTCATTAGTTTTGGTCCGATGTGAAACAAAGCCAGAATCTATCGCTGATATTTATTGCTCGTAAAATCAATCACAACCGAATATCAAGAGATTCAACATTTAACATCTCATTTATTACCTCCGTGCGTTCGGGTTGTTCCTACATTTGTGTACAGCCTAGCGTCCACATTGCTGGACCAATCGTCACTAAACTTGGTCAAAATATCGGTAATGGGCAAAATTAAAACTAATTTATTTTTAGATGTCTAGGTCAAAGTCACAGAAAAGGTGAAAGTTACTTTTAGTGATAACTTTGGTTCATCGTAGACACTCGTTACTTGGTCACCATTGTAGCCGCATCTTACATGACCTTGACCTTTGATCATGAAAAGTTTGGCCATGGTCAAAATTTAAACAGAATTTCAACTTCTGATCTTTCAAAATTTGATATATGGATCAAAAGCACTTTGATAACTGTAACCACCACGCAACATAGTTTTTGAGTTATCAACGTTTCCATGACATAACTTTGGGAATACGTCATACAATATAGAGAAGTACGGCTCAGATAAGACTTTGACCGATTCTAACGCTGTCAAATAGAGATATGCAGTCTCACGACTGATTTATCGAAGCACCGGTTCTCATTGGATCAGCAAAATTAAACTTGGTTCGTACTTCGATGCATTTGATTTGGCTGGTTTGCAGTAAATCAACACTTTAGTTTTTTTAATGTTGAAACACAAGACCTATCGTTAAAAAATCTTTACATACAATTAACTGAACATAAGTTGTTATTTTACCAATAGCTATTGGGGGGGGGGGGAGGGTAAATAGCTTTCCCAACAGTATTAGTGAATAAATGACCGGATAGGATTTGAACTCGGCATTGCTGATTCCATGAGTCATAACTGTAGGTCAGTGCCCTTCTCTCCCTGCGCGGGTGACTATTTGGGAATACCAGGTGCTGAAAGCAAATACTCCACCCAGGTGTATTAATAGATACCAATCTTGCTGGAAAGTATAACAGACGACAGACTAGCATCCTGTCACAGAATGTTTCAGTCTATTCATTCTGCTTCGCTGTACACAGATCGCTGTGAAGACCCACGATTGAAAAAGGGGTTCCTTACAATTAGAACTCTTACAACAAATTACAGAATATTGTAAGTAACCATGACAACGCGAAGAAAATGGATTACTTTAATTTTATCATTTTGCTAGGTGTACATACACGGCAGCGTCCGGATTAGGGTTGCACCGAAATCTATTAAGTTCGTATTTGCTTGCACATTTCTAATCTTAAGACAACTCTCGTTATATTCTTCAATTTAAAATATGAGTTATCCTCCTTGCTAATTTTTATTTATGGATGATTATTTTTAACATGTTTCAGATTAGCAGTCGTCTGGGTCGAACTAAGTAATTTTTTAAATAAATTGTACGTTCTTGGATGAGTAGATGTAGAACAGTTGAGGTAGTAGAGTCAGTTCATAGGTGACGGTCAAGGAAAACATGGTGGGAAGTGATAAGGATGGACTTGAGAGAAAGATGCATAAATAAAAACCTGGCCAGAGATAAGTTTATTTTGAAATCAATTTCTAAAAGCTGTCCAAAACATGCCAGCATGTAAAACAGATGTTAAACCGATGATGATGATGATGATTTTGTGTGTCTGTACTTTTTATTTGTTTGCACATTTTTAAACTTAAGGTAGACAACTCTCATTATATTCTTCAATTTTAAATACGAGTTATACTCCTTGCTGATTTTTATTTGTGGGCGATTATTTAAAAAGATTAGCAGTCGTCTGAGCCGGACTAAGTAACTTTAAAAATAAATTATACGTTGAAAGAACGGGTGAGAGTTATTGGGTTAGTAGCTGTAGAACAGTGATAAGAATAGATTTGAGAGAAAGAGGGATAAATAAAGACCTGACCAGAGATAGGTTAGTTTGGAAATGAATTTCTAAAAGCCGCATAACAAATGTCAGCATGTGAAACAGATGTTAAACCGAATATGATGATGTAGCTAGGTATGTTATTATACTAATAACAACAAGAAGACATTGCCAAGGCTGCTGCAAAGAAAGTGGGCTCCCTCTACCGTGCTAGTAAACTTCTCACACTTGACATTATTCTATATCTCTACAAAGCCACCATCCACCCATGCATGGAGTATTGTTGTCACATCTGGGCTGGTGCACCATCCACTAGTCTCTCCCTCTTAGACAGGGTTAAAAAAGAGAGTATCCAATCTGATAGGTCCCTCACTATCCACCAAGCTCCAGCTCCAGCCCCATCGCCGCAATGTTGTTTCCTTGTGCTTGTTTTACAAGTACTTCAATGGATTGTGCTCTGATGAACTTGCTACTCTGGTGTCCCCTCGACATAAATACACTAGACCAACCCGACAATCTGCCAAATCCCATCCATTCCCTGTGGAGGTTCCCAGATTCCGGAGAGCCTTCTACTTCAATAGCTTCTTTTCTTCGAGCTGCCGGCCTTTGAAACTCCCTTCCTGCTCCCTGTTTCCCTGACTGTACGACATGCAGAAATTTAAAACTAATGTGAACAAGAATCTCGCTGCACAGCTCCTTATTTTGGATACCCCCCCCCCAAAAAAAAAAACGTTTCATCCGAATTCTCAGTAGCCCCTTACGTCTACAGTGGTGGTCTGCCTTGTTTGGGGTGAACTATGCTAAAAAAAATTTTTTTTAAATAAAAAAAATAAATAAATAAAATAAAAAATTAAATAAAATTGGCTGGTCAGTAGCAAAGTTTGATTTGTCAGCTTAAATGCTATTTGGGTCTGACATTGAAAATCTAACCGACTTAATTGTATAGATGAGATATACAAATATGATTATGAATTATTCATTAGAATTAGACGGAGAAATGAGGGCTGACTAATAGGCATTGAATTCTTTTTTTTTGGGGGGGGGGGGGTCTACATCATGTTGCATAATCTCATACAACATCAGACAGAATGACGCAACCCTCTCGCACACACAAAAAAAACTTACATTTCAATATCTTTATTCATTTCTTTGGCATTAAAAAGAAATTGGATAAAATATTTTGGAAATATTTAACTGTCTCCTAAAATAATGAGAGGATTTGCAAAACTGTAAAACATCTGCAGCGACATGTAAACTCAAGTAGTAAAAATGGCTGCGCCATCGAAACTATCGCAGTAACCAAATAGCAAGGTGAATCAGAACCAGGGGTTTTTACCCCGCCTAATAAACCGGTATCGTCCGGGCCTGGATTTACGCCGGTCTATCGGGGGTTGTCGGTCCTGTGCTGTTCTAGGAGGGTCACCCTCCCAGGCTTTGTCTCCCCTCTTTGAGGAGGAGTAAGTTTATTGCTTACTGTCTGAGGCGCCCCTACCGGGGAATGCCGGCGGGGCTGCCCAGGCAATTTTTAAACAGCCAGAGTGCTCAAATTCTCGAGCGCTGGCTTATCTAATCCCACTTTCCCGATCTTGTGTCAAATCTTACGTTGTGGGAGGAAGATAAATAGAAGTAAAGTGAATCAGAAATCCGTATGCGTGACGAGCGGCCACCATTGAACTTTAAAACACGAACGAAATGCAATCGACAATATATTTTCAAAACATTTAATTTCTTACATTCTAAGGATGCAACCATTTTTTTTCTTTCTCTTTTTAATTAAACTATTTTTTATTTTTTTCGTTGCAAGATTATTTTGTTTCACCCGAATGAATAACGCTCATAACTTTTGTTCAACAATTCATTCAGCTTTTTTCAAATTTAGAAAGAACCCAACAACTAATTCAATTTACATTTTCATTAAACAGTGAGGGTTGAGGACATACGTTGCATGGAGAGAAATTATATGAGAACGATATGATGGATGTGTAATGCGAGTCTTAAAAAAAACAGGCTTAGATCTGATGACCTCAGAGGAAGATTAAATCTGGACAGCATAGGGAGATGTGTGCAGAACAGGAGACTTTGATGGTATGGCCACGTTGAAAGAATGGATGAGAGTTCTTGGGTTAGTAAATGTAGAACAGTTGAGGTATCAGGTTCGGTTAATCAGGAAAGGCACGATTACTAATACACTCAGCATGTCTGGAATGATGTCTCAGTAGCATAGGTTGAAAACAACAATGAAAAAGATGAAACAGGGTTAAGGTTAGGGTTAGGGTTAAGGTTAGGGTGGGATAAAGATGCAAAAATAGCATCAAAAGAATGGCGAGAGTTATTTGGTGACGTCGATGAATCAAAGATTTTGACTTTAAAATATTTAAAATTCAAACAATTTTGCTTTCACGATAAAGTTAGTTTAGATTTTAATCTTTGCGCGTGTGCTTATTTTCTATAAAGTTTTCTCTTTTGTCGGTTAAAGGTTCGATCCTTACTATAGGCGATAATTAATACTAAGATAAAATAACACTTCTATCATGGATGAGGGAATGAGAACAATCTAACCCCATGGATTAAATAATGGGCTCAGTTTAAAATTCCGTCCAGGTCTTCAGGTTCGATAAAGATTACAGAGTTTAACCTAAGTTCCAAAAGATACACTTGAAAGAGGTCGGAGGTCACACTGGAGGTCACATCAGCTAAATCCCATCTATTCACTGTGGAGGTCCCCAGATGCTGGAGAGCCCTCTACTCCAATAGCTTCTTTTCTCGAGCTGCCGGCCTTTGGAACTCCCTCCCTACTCCCTGTTTCCAACTGTACCGACATACAGAAATTTAAAACTAATGTAAACAGACATCTCGTCGCACAGCTCCCAATTTAGGATGCCCTCCCTAAACTTTCACCCTAATTCAGCTTGCCTTGTTTGGAGTGAACTAAATAAAAAAAATAAAAAATTTTTTTTTTAAAAGCCAAGATGAGAATAGTAGACCGAATATTTTAAATAATTACAAATTATCCTTTTTTGTTTGTAATGAAAGAATATTTTGCTTTATTTTCAGTTTTCTTAATAGAAAAAGCTAATAAAGTCGTATCAAACCAAAAAGTAGAATTAACACTTTCAGACGATTTACCCACTATGTCAATTGTCGAGATAAAACTTTTGTTGAAAAATTACTTTTAAAACTGAAATTAGAAACATTTATTTTCTTTTGTGAATAAATTAATATTTTAGTGAAACATATGTACCAGATATTTTAATTTATTTATTTATTTATTTGTTTAGCCTCCTTGGGCATCTCCCTTTTAACTATCTTCTCAATTCAACTGTTAAAAAAAAAAATTTAAACTCTTAGTACAGTATCGATATCCAGATCAAATTCTGTCAAATATTTCATTTGATAACTCCCAAAAGTGCCCTCCTCAATTTCTCCATCCTACCACTTTCTCTGAATTCATCCAACCTCATCTTAAACTGATCCACGCTATTGCCGTTCTTAATCCGATCTGGCAACTTATTCCAAAAACATTACTCTGTGAGCAAAAGAACTTAACTGGTTAACTGATCTAGTTTTTGAAAACTGCCTTGACAATAACCTTCCAGATCTAGGAGAAATACTAAAAAGATGGCAACCATAGTTAGAAATGTCATTAATTATCTTGAAAGTCTCAATCATATCACCTTTCATGGATATCTCTTAATGGATAATGTTTAGTCTTTCCAAGATTCGTCAGTGAGGATGAGGTAAAGCAATACGATTGCAGGATTAGAATCACTTTTTATCTTCTATTTAATATTTTTGCCCTATCGGCCACTGATATAACTTTATAACTATTCTCAAACAATTAGGAGGAGAAAAGAAAAAAACAAACAAGATAATATGGTACTAATATGGAACAGATGGATAAAATTCACTGATTGTGTCAACTATTTGGAAGGGGACATTTTTCCTGCGTTCAAATCTGAAACATAACCTCTTGTTTTTTTTTATGTCATTTTCAATAAATGAATAATTTTATTTTATTGCAATTTCATTTTTTGTGCTTCGTTAAAAACGTAAATGGTCGCAATTTTGTTAAAAATTTAACACTTTGATAAACAAACAAAATGTAGTTATTTTATTAAATGTAGTTATTTTATTTAACTTTGGTTTTACAAACATTCATTTTTTTTCTTCTAAAACATGAAAAAAGATTTTGCATTTTTTAGAATAAAACACGTGGATCATCGATTTTCTAAGAAAATTTTTGGTCAATATATTTTAAATAAATATTTTCAGATTTTATAAAAAAACTTTAATAGAACCAAACGGACTCTCACATCTCCCCACAGAATAAATGGAGATGGGACGGTAGACAAATAGTCTTCATGTAGAAATTGGAAGAGGGAACCATTCCTAAACTGGAAATGAGGCAGACAGACAAATAGTGTGAAAGACGGTTAGGGTTGAGGTTGGGGTTAGAGGTAGTGTCGAGGTTGAAGTTGAGAGTAGGGTTAGAGTTCACAAATAGTGTGAAAAATGGTTGATAATGAAATCTGTAAGTTTAACATACAAACAATGGTTACAAACAGATGAAAAACTTGTTAAAAAAGTGAAAAACGAGTTCGGTACCAAAAATAGAAGTGGGATAACAGTAAATGGGATAACGGTAAATGGGATAACGGTAAATGGGATAACGGTAAATGGGATAACGGTAAATGGGATAACGGTAAATGGGATAATGGTAAATGGGATAACGGTAAATTTAATCGTTCCACAACAGTTTTCAAAAAGGTTGATAGAGAATTATAAATCCCGAGAAAGGAAAGTATGTCAATTGAGAAAAGCCAGTTGTATTCCCGAACAAAGGTTAAGGGGCATACAAAACAAGGAATGTGCACATTAGATTGTTGGAGTGTGTGCATTATTCAGCCGAGCGTGTATCTTGTGCAGCTGCAGCAGACATTAAAAGAGACAAAGACCAGAAACAAAAGCGTGCGATTCCTAAACAGATGCGATGCGGGTAGATCTCGATTATAACTGCCCGGCGGCAAAAAGGAAAACACTGCACAAAATTATTGGCAATAATTTCTCATTCAGACGAGACGGAATCAGTTTGTTTGTTTTTTCTTCTAAAAGAACAATTTCTGGTTCATTGCACCTTTTTTTTTTGTTTTTGTTGTTGTTGTTGTGACCAAGATACGTACATTCTTGTTGGTTTAATGAATTACAAAAACGTTGGAATAAAATACGGCAGAAGAAATTGGGAAATGCAACAAATGTGAACTCAACCAAAAAGATATTCAATTGGAAGATTTTTTTTTTTCAAGATAAACAGAAGAGAATATAATATATATATATATATATATATAGTTTCAATCCCGGCTTGAGACACTAACTGGTCTAGCCGCACTGAAGAGCTGTGATACAGCGAAACAGTCTGTATGTGGATGACTATATCAAGCTCCCTTTCTTGGGTAGAGCTTATTTGTAAGGATATCGCCAACTGCCATTAGCTTTAAGGCATAGCTCATTAGGTAAAACTAATTCGAGCTCCCGGCATTTGACAATGTTTACATTGAGATATCACTTACATTCAGTTAGTGTCGTATGATAGCTCGATGGTCGAGTTTCAATCCACGGCTTGAGGCACTACCAGGTCTAGCCGCACAGCGAAACAGTCTGTATGTGGATGACATATATATATATATATATATATATATATAATAGCCCAACAGATGGCAAAGAAAAATATAGGTAGAAGTGCATTCGAAATGACAATGAAATGTTAGAAAGAAATGAACAGAAGAGTGGTGCGTGGAAATGCCGCTGGTTGAAATGCCGAGTTTTGATGGAACCAAGAAAATCTAGAAGTTGCAGAATTAATTAGTATCTGGTCCAGCTATAAGAATTGAGAAAAAACTGGTATGTGAAGTTTTGAGTAAGGTGAAGGGTCGGCTGGAGGACTCTCGAGTGTTGTTGCGGAAATGCTGAAGGCTGCAGCTGAAATGGGCATTGAGATGATCACAGACTTGACAAATCAAATCATAAAAAAAGAAGGTCATCGTGAAAGATTGGGAACTTTGAACAATTGTCAACTGTTATAAGGGTAAAGAGGAAGCACTCAATAGAGAAAATGACAGAGGTGTAAAGTTGATGAATCACGTCCTGAAAGTGATTGAGAGAATAATTGAGCAGCAAATAAGATGTCAGATAAGCATAGATGAATTTTTTATTTATTTTTTATTTATTTTTTATTTTTTTTAACATATTTCACCCCAAACAAGGCAGGCCGCCACTGTAGACGTAAGGGGCTACTGAGAATTAGGGTGTAGGTTTTGGGTGTCATCCTAAGTTGGGAGCTGTGTAGCAAGATTTCTGCTTACATTAGTTTTAAACCTCTGCATGTCAGTACAGTCAAGAAAACAGGGAGCAGGGAAGGAGTTCCAGAGTCGTCGGCAGCTCGAAGGAAAGAAGCTATTGGAGTAGAAGGCACTCGGGCATCTGGGGACCTCCACAGTGAATGAATGGGATTTTGCTGATTGTCGAGTTGGTCTAGTGTATTTACATCGAGGGGGCACCAGAGCAGCCAGTTCATTGGAGCACAATCCATTTGAAGTATTTGTAAAACAAGAACAAGGATGCAACATTGCGCCGATGGGACAGGGGCTGGAGCAGTTTGGTTTTATGCCTGGACAAAGTGCCACTGGTGCTATATCTATCCGGAGACAAATGCAAAAGAACCTTGGTAAGAAGAACCTGTATCTCGCCTTTGTGGATATGGAGAAAGCGTTTCACAGAGTGCCAAGAAAGGTTGTCTGGTGGACCTTGCGTAAACTAGAGGCAAACGAGTGGTTGGTTGGTTGGTGAAGGTTGTTGAAGCAATATACAGAGATTTTCAGTCATTTTAGAATTAACAGCACATTTAGTTACAGCTTAAAGTAGGAGCACATCAGCGTTCTGTACGGAGTCTGTTGCTTTTCATTTGTGTCTTAGAAGAATTGTTCAGAGATTTCTGTACGAGTTGTCCGGAAGAGATACTGTATGCTGATGATTTCGTACTTGCCTGTGAAACAATGGATGACCTACTTGTTAAGTTAAAAGACTTTGAGGAATTCTATGGAAAGTAAAAGTCTGAGAGTGAATGTTACCGAAACCAAATTGATGATCAGTGGTTGTAGTGTTGGAAAGCTCCCCAGAAAGAAGAAAGTTCCCCTGCCCAGTTTGTGGAAAGGGAGTCGGGTGCAATTCCATTTTTTGTGGTACCTGTAAGCATTGGGTACCCAAGAAGTGCAGTGCAAATACTGTTAGGTTGAGAGATGATAACCAGTTTGTGTGCAAGAAGTGTAAGACAGTCGAGATGGATGAGAACTCAGATGTGGAGAAAGTATATGTGGATGATGAATCTATTGAGGTTCTTGAGAGGTTTTGTTACATTCATGATACCATTGGAAGTCAATTTCTAAAAGCCGTCAAATGCATACCAGCATGTAAAACAGACGTTAAACCGAATATGTTGCTGATGATGATGATGATGAGATTATAGATAGGCTAGATCCCATCCATTCACTGTGGAGGCCACCAGATGCCAGAGAGCCTTCTACTCCAATAGCTTCTTTCCTCAAGCTGCCGGCCTTTGGAACTCCCTTCCTGCTACCCGTTTCCCCCTGACTGTACCAACATGCAGAAATTTAAATTTAAAACTAACGTGAACAAGCATCTTGCTGCACAGCTCCCAACTTAGCATGATCCCCTAAACTTTCACCCTAATTCTCAGTAGCCCCTTACGTCTACAGGGACAACTTGCCTTGTTTGGGTGAACTCTGTTAAAAAAAAAAAAAAAAAAAAAAAAAAAGATTTAAAAAATGGTTAATTGGAAGCCATTCGAATTACAATGAGCACAGCGTCTGTCTAAAGAATCCAGCGATAAAGAGGTGAATGTGGTGTTTCCTTCTTTAATTCAAGATGACAGCTAACAAGAGACAGAGTAAATAAACAAACCTTTTGCCTCTAGTAAGAAAACGAGAGATTTCTTCTTTAATAAATGTCGACTTTCTGCCAGTTGAAGAACTCCCAACACAATTGGACAAATTGGGTTCGGTGGAGTGCAACAACAATGAAAGATCCGCTAACAAACTTTATGCCTGACTGTCCATTTTTTATTTTTTTTGTACATTTTTTATGGCTGTCTGCTTTACAGGTTCAACATAGAGTTAAATGGATACAGTGGTGAGAGGGATATTAAATTGTGTGTGTGTGTGTGTGTCATTTTACGAATAAACCGTTAAATACTCCGACGGCCATCAGAAGCTTCAGCGAAGCTGAAGAACAAATATGTAGCCATTCTTTGTTTTTCTATCGTATTTTAGATGGCAGAATTGAAGGCAATCTAATTGAATCTTGTTAATTTCAAAATGGCCATCACAATTTTTGTCTAATATTTCGAAGAGAACAAGCAGTTTGATCTGAGCGATCAAAATGTTTATTCTCTTTGAAATATTAAACAAAATTTTATTTACAAAGAGATTAATTCGCGAAACATGATTGATTCGCAAAACAAGTTGCCACATCAAAAATGTGTCGATCTAACATAAAATTATCTTGTCAGATTTTTGGAGTTTGTAATCATTAGCAATCTGATAAATCAATATTTGATTCTGACTAGCTAATTTTTCTTTTTCCCCCCTCCCCCCCCCCCAAATATAGAGTTGTGACATTTGTTTTAGTTATTCAAAGAATATTGAGCTGACACTTATTTTTACAGTAAGAAAAATTATCTTTAAAAGATTTAGATTAATAATAAATAAATAAATTTCTCAAATGTCTGGGTCTGTCAATGACACGTCACACCAGGGGCCATCGTGAGTTAACAGACATTATTCAAGGATACGCTTCAAGCTTGCTTTGGGCCTGCTAAGCCAGCAGGATATTTGATGAAACTTCCCGATGTTTTGGACATATCCACAAAGGCTTTTTTTTTTTTTTTTAATTTTGCAGTTAAAATAGATTATTTAAAAAAGGACCGCAACAAAGTAAATGTTTGCATTAACTTTTTAACGTTGAAAAAAATTGAACTTTTTTTTCAAATGTTGAATTATGTATTCAATGAATATTTTTAACCCCACCTCCATTCACAAAAAAAATAAATAAATTAAAATGTTAAATTTTATTTATTAAAAAAATTATTCAGCTGACAACTAGTATTTTATGGTACGGCAAAAAAAAAAAAAATATTGCACAGATTCTGTTAGTCAACAAATACCATTAAAAAAACAAATTTTATTTTTGTATATTCTAAATTACATAGAAAATGCAATAAAACTTCAAATTTATAAATTATAAATTCAAATTCTTTTGTACTTTGAGAGAAGAATAATTCATACCTTTATGCTACTAAAACTCTGTGGATCTTGCTTGTTACCGTGCACACTGGATGACCTCACAAAAGAGGGAATGATATAAATGAAGGGTCAATGATAAGAGAAGTAGTGAGAGGAGACAAATGATGGATGTAAAAATAGATATGGCAAATACTGACCCAATGGGTCATGAGTGGTCTATATACTACTAAAAACTATGAATTCTGTTTACTCATGTGTTTGTGCACAATAGATGACATCACAAATGGATGACATCACAAATGGATGACATCACAAATGGATGACATCATCCACTGAAACAGATCTTTTATGATGTCATAAATACTGAAGCAATTAAAAGACAACGTCATCCATTAAAAAAAGAGAACATAGACGACACGTGACTATTTGGATCATGGGTCTTTCTTGTAAAACATGAGTATCAATGTCAAAGTTAATTATATATTTAATAATAATATATATACAGGGTGATTGGAAAGTAACTCCCTATTAAGTGCTCGTAATTTACTGAAATAATTTTTACAGGAAAGGAATATAAGAAAGCGTATAGCATGGAGTTTTATTCAAAATTCGATATGGGTGCCAGCAATCATCACCAGCTTCAAAAGCTACCTGGAAACCGCATCAACTGATTTAACAAGGAACTTTTTTTCTTTTTTTTTTATACTAAACCCACTCGAAGATTAGGGTCAACAAGACGGATAGATTTGACAGATGAATAGTGATGAATACTATGAGAGGATTGAAAACAGCAGCCGACCCAGAAAACAGCATTTTCCCAACCATTGTCAAAAACATCGCTCGTGAAATGTGAGGACTAAAGGAAAAAATAACGCATAATTCATAACTCTTGCCCCCCCCCCCTATTGTAAGAATTATATTTCAGTAATCACTTACAAGTATAGGGCGTTACTTTCCAATCACCCTGTTTATATAACAAATACTGACCCAACGGGTCTCTGGTGGTCCAGTAATTTTATATTTTCCTAAACTGTTCGTTTTCATTATTTATATTACTTTATCATTCGCAAGAAAATTTGTGTTAACCTCATTCTCGTCCATTAAAGTATTTCCAAATTTCCCCCGATTCCTTGAACCGCATTCTTTTTAGTCACTTTGAATGGCTTTAGTATTCTCCTTTGCGGTGGCAACGCTCATCATAATAATCTCGCATTCCTTATTTCCTCGATCTCTCGCTTGTTTATATCTTAAGCGCTCAAGTTGCGAAAGACAGAAAGAAAGCAAGCAGAGGGAAGAAGATGAAAAAACAAAACAAGGTCTTTCCCCTTTTTTTGCTGGAAAATCAAAAAAATAAAAGAGGAAAAGGAGGAGTCTGTTGAGAAAGAGTGGGAGGAGTAATGCATCAATCAGCAGCCACGGTTCCTGATTGGCCATTTATTAAGTCAGTCAAAGATGATTTGACCTGCGAGAAAGAAAGATGGGAAGCCTCGACGATGATGAAGAAAAAAAAGAATCATTTTATTTCAATCTAATCTTCAAATAACCAATGATCAGAAAATGGCTTCCTAGCTTTCACTAATGAAGTCACCTTAATAATAAATAATAATAACTAATAAGTAATAACTAAATAAATAATAATTAATAAATAAATAAATAACAATAATTAATAAATAACAATAATAAATAAATAACAATAATAAATAAACAATAAATCAATAACAATAACTAAATAATAATTATAATAAATAATAATAATTAATAATGATTAATAATAATTAATAATAAATAAATAAAAATAAATACTAATAAATAAACAAATAATAATAATAATAATAATAATAATAATAACAATAATAATAATAGCTAAACAATGGAAAGATAACGGAAATATTCATCACTCGACCAACCCGACAATCATCAAAATCCCATACCATTCACTGTGGAGGTCCCCAGATGACGGAAAGCCTTCTACTCCAATAGCTTTTTTCCTACAGCTGCTGGCCTATGGAACTCCTTCCCTGCTCCCTGTTTCGCCTGACTGTACCAACATGCAGACATTTAAAACTAATGTGAACAGACATCTTGCTGCACAGCTCCCAACTTAGGATGACCCCCTTAATTCGCAGTAGCCCCTTACGACTACAGTGGAAACTTGCCTTGTTTGAGATGAACTATGTTAAAAAAAATGAAAAAAAAATTTTTTTTAAATTAAACTTTGTAGAGATGGGGAGTCGAAAGTCAGCAAATTTTGCAGGAGTGAATTTTTCAGACTTCCTCATCCACCTCGGAGGTAGTTGGTTTGTTGTTTTCATGATATGTCAATCATTCATGTTGGGTCACGTTATGTCGAAACTAAATATATTTTGTATAGGACCGGTTTGTAGATTAATCTGTTTTGTATGTGTATATTTTGTAAGCAAATAATCTCAAGCGATAGATTTTATTTAACGCATAGATAGGGCACTGACAGGTACTATCACTCGGGAGGAGAGTGGACCTGAGAGTAGTTGTTACTAAAGGGGCGATTCCACACTCTCTAAGCCTCATCATTGGGTGCGGTTTTGTGTCATACCCTGGACGGTGAGGGGTAGCGAGCTGGAGTAGGTTTAGGGTTAGGAAATATGATTAGAGTTAGGAAGTAGAGTAGGCAGAAAAAAAAAAGTAGAACGTGTTAGGCAAGATTGACTTTGGGCTGGAGGGTAAGGGTGAATACCTTGGCCAAGAGTGTTAGAGGCAGTTGAATGTTATGCCTGAAGCATTTGAGGGAGAGACAGAGTCGGGAGCAGGCAATCTTTTTTTTTTTTTTTTTGACTGTTATTAAGAACAAGAGAATCGTGAGAATGTATTTTTTACCTTCAATAATTGGAAGCAATAGATTGCATAAGTGATTCGATGTCTTGTGACAGAACATCAAATTTGAAAGCGTTGAGGGCGGCCGGGGGGGGGGGGATATAGCAACAAGATTTTCCCCATTTCAAACAAAGGATTTTAATGTCTCTTGGGTTCTTTCTTTGTTCGAGACATTGTTTCATGAATTATTTATGTTTTCTTAAAGAAAGCAAAAAGGCCAACAAAAGATGGCAGAGAAAACAGAAGAGAAATAAACAAATAAAGAATTGATCGACAGAAAGAAAACGAAGGGAAGCCATATTGGATTGAAGGAAGTGGTCAGAAGATGGCGGACACAAAGCTACAGAAAACTTCATCAGGGGAGATGGAGAGAAAAAAAAAATTAGGATAATCATTATCGAATTGCTTTGGGGGGGGGGGGTCTTTTTTCTTCTTTTTTTAAATTATGTCAGGTACAAATAGAACAAAAATCTCAAATGATTATCACCTAAGATCACAATTATCCCAAAAAAGTAGATATATTTTTTTAATCTTTCATATTTATCACTGCATAAAATATCTGCAAATATACAACGAGATTCCATAGAAACGTTTACTGACAAACGATCAGACTTTCTTTTGTTACGGAAAGCTGTAATCTAATATATAAAGAAAAGTCAGTCAGATTCTTCATTTTAGACCTAAATAGCATTGCATCTGACAAATCGATATTTGATTCTGACTAACAATTTATTTTTATTTTTGCAGCATGTTTTATTGCACTAAAAAAAATTTTATTCGCTTTAGTTTCTTTCCAGAAATACTTTTTCCAGTTAGGAAGATTGTTACACTGGAAACAATTTAAAATAACGAGTTAAAAGCTCAAAATATAAAGGAAATAACTCGTTTTAATAGAAATGCTAAACTGGCCTGTTTATGCTGTGGAAACTGATAAAAAGGGAGATTTCCGTAAAATTTAACTTACGATATATATATATATATATATATATATATGAAATTAGTATGTAAATAAAATGTAATCTTTCCTCTTTCTAATGATATCATTTTTCTTTCTTGTACGATAATTAGTTTTTTGCAGGTTGATTAGAATTATGTAACTATTTTAATAACAAATGTGTTTAGTTCCGGGTTTTTTTTTTTTCAACAAATTTTTAGTCCTGTTTATTTTAACGCCTGTGCTGTTCACAATAAAATCATTCCATCTTATAAAAGAAAGGTCATTTTTAAATTTGGTAGGTGAAGTATAGAATTTTAAGTTAATTTCCATAAAAAATTTCCAAGTTTAAAACTTCAGTGAATAAAATTTTAAAGAAATTTAATTTTACAAAATATGCTTTTTATACCATTGGATAAAGCAGGGTTTCCCCAATAATAATCAACAGGATTCATGTCAATCTTATTTAACTTTTTCGTTAACTTGAAAAATAACGCATGAGTTAACATCCCCCCCCCCCCCCCGTGCATGTAAAAATAACCCTAATCCACTTCCGTGATTGTCATTAATAGTAGCTAAAGCATAGTGTGTTCGTTCTTTTCTTTCTCCAACTTTTTTTTTATTTTCTTTCTCTCTCTCTTTCTTTTTTCTTTCTGTCCTTTTTCTTTTTCCTCTTTCTTTTCTCTCTCATTCTTGTTTCTTTCTGTCCTTTTTCTTTTTCCTCTTTCTTTTCTCTCTCATTCTTGTTTCTTTCTCCTTTCACTTTCTTTCTGAATAAATATTTATAATTTTGTGCTAACTTTCCAGGTTTAAAATAATTTTTTCCGACTTATTTTGAAAAATACGTCATTAAATGAGGTTTCTGTTCTATAGTTGATGAGCCATAATTCTTCGGGTCACGGATCGTCTATGATCTATTTTAATGGATGACATCATCCCTTATGACGTCATAGAAGATTTTCTCGGCATCTTCAACAGAAGTGCATAACCAAATTAAGCTACATACGATGAGTGCGACTGCCAGTAAAATACTCCATTAAATTAGGAGAGTAGAAAGTGACTAAATTTCGGCAGTCCCGTAACTCTCGGTTCTCTTATTTTGTTCTTCAGTCATGAATGATGTTTCTGACAAAGAGGGAAGAATTGCTGTTTTCTGGGTCGGATTCTATCCATCTAACACAGTTATCATTGGCTAGTTTTTGACTTTGAAGTAGTATTTTTTATCTTATTACATCTTATTATTATTATTATTATATCTTCACAACAGAAGTGGCTTCATGTCTTGTCTAGAGCGATTTCCATTAAAAAAAAATATATATATTTTTGAATATTTTTCTGTTTAAAGGGAAATAACTCTTTGTGCCCAAAAGTTATCTTCCTTGCCAAAATACATTTTGAAGCAAGAGTTATCTGCCCCTAGATTTGACCAGACAACAACAGAACAGGGAATATTACCAACATCGGGTTAGCGACAATTAAACCCTCATTTCATAGTGATTCTTCTAGTTGTAAAATTGTTAAATCCATCATGTATACTGTTGCTCTACATAGAATCGTTTTCATCCATTTATTTCTTCATATTTGTGTCTCACAACTCACATTAACCACTTCACAACAGACCCAGAGGGATGATGTCATATTTTGTGATGCCATCTAATTTCAAGTAAATATATATTTCCTTCTTGATAACATTTGTTTGTTTTTTATCTGCCCTCCCCCCTCCTGCTTATTCTTAATAAGTTATGTCACCCGCCTCCTCCCACTACTTCTCTTATCATTTGCTCTTTATTTACATCATTCACATTTTTGTGACGTCATCCAATATGCACAGTAACAAGATTCAGATTTCATAAATTGGCAAGAAATGGAATAATTAAAAATGTCGACAATTTCTATAAAGCAATAAAACGGCAAACAAACTTTGCTTTACATATCGGTATTCATAGTCATTGAAATATCAAGATTTTGAAATGTAATGATACATCGTAAACTATCTCATGGATAGTTTTTTTTTTATGGTTAATTAAAATCACGCCCAGTTCCAGGAAGGGGTGGCTTCTCAAAGGAAACACCTTCCCACTACATCACAGAAGACTCAGAGTCCATCTCTGATGCCTGGGGATCCTTCAACAACTGGAGAAGTGCCGTGAGGGGGCCGATGGATTGGAGGGGTGGCCTATCATGGGAAGGTTATAGCTGAAACAGGTTTCATTAAGCCGACAACGGGGAACGATTAAATCACCAGGTTTATTCAGTCGCCGCAAGTATTCACCCAGACATAATGGAAGAGGAAGCAATTGACCGACATCAGAGTAGAAATTTGTATATAATAATAATAAACTTGCGGTCGACTGAAGATTTGCAATTATCTAGCCGATTAGACAAAGCAGATGTATAAAGCAAACCTATTTATATCAAAAGGAAAATTCCCGCATCTACAATCGTATCAAATTGAAAAATAAAAAATGAAAAACTTTCTAAAGATTTTTTTTATAGACATTCTGTGATAAGAATGTTAGATTAAGTCTAAAAAAAAAAAAAAAAAAAAAAAAAAAAAAAAAAAATTCAACATGCTTGGCTTGATAAACTAATAATCCAATATAGGCAGATGGTAACTCACCTTATACGGCAGTTATGTAATACACAAGGAATCCTGAAAAATAAAAATAAAATAACATCTTTAGAATAAAATGCAACCTTTAATCATAAAAAATAAAATCATTGGATGAATGGTAATCTGCAACATGAAAAAAAATCTTTGTTATTTCTGCTGCATCCATTGGTATTTTAAAGTTGAAAATTATTTAATGTTTACATTACACATTTTTTTCTGAAGGAATTAAGCATCATTTGTTAAAATACTAGCAAGGGGTACCCGGCGTCAGTGGTGATCGATCCATCAACCCATAGGTCTTGACCGTTACCAACGCGTCAAACAGACAGAGTATAAAAACTGACGAAAAATAGGTCACTTAAACACGGTTTTAATTCGTACAGAAGTTCCGTGTCGGTTCGGCACAAAGAAATCAATGTTTTTTTCTCCCCCAAAACGTCTGAAAGCTGGAGAATTCAGAAAATGTCAACTTTATGGCAATCTGTTGAGTATCTTGGGAGTCTTTTCCAGACATACACTTCCTCTTTATATAATAAATAATATTTGAAAGAGAATTGTATGGGTACTTTGCGCTATACACCTTTGAAAAAAATATATACATTGGACTTTTGAATCCAATTATAGCCTGCCATAAAAAAGGAAATTAGTATAAAAAAAAAAAAAGGATTTCTGGATTTTTTTGGTTATTTTTGTTTTATGTGCTTGTGATCATTTAAAAATTCCATTGTTAGTTTTGTCGATAACGAATTGCTAAAGAATTTTTTTGTGCTCAACATTTACAAATATTCGTGTGTACATATGTTTCAGAAATTTATTTAAAATTATTTTCTTCTTAATTCTGAAACATGTGTACACATTAATATTTGTTGATGTTGAATTTTTGGAGCATGATTACAACATATTAATAATGTCAAACATTGTATTCTGAATTATATAATTTTATATATATATATATATATTATTATTTGTCGCTCCTAGAAAAAGTAGAGCACTGTAAGTGTAGTATTAACACAGCATGACGTCACTAGCTTTAAATGCATCGTTCCTTTCATTAAAAAAAAAAAAGTAGAACGCTCTCAGACGTTAAGCCGCCGATAAAGTATTAAAATTATCACAGTTTATTAGCTGTTCAAAATTGCCCGAGTGGTTAAGGCGTCGGATTTGAGTTGCAAAATACTCGTAATCCGGGGTTTAGAATCACATGACCGGTAGTGAATAGTCATATCTCTATGCTGATGAGTCCCGATTATTAAGGACGAAAAATCCTAGCAGAGTGCTCAATTAATTGAGAAAAATCAAAATTAAGTGTGTAATATTTATTTATTATTCAGTACAGAAAATCAGTACAACATCAGTACCATTGGTTTCAAGCTCGGCTATCTTCAGCTTTGTTGTCACTTGATAGAGAAAATGGAGGGGCTCGTATAAACCACGATCGGATACGTTAATTGTCTTTGAAGGGTTAAAATAGTATCGTCTAAATTATGTGTTAGAGAAGGATATGTGAGATTAAAAAGTTTAATAAAGTCCAAAAAAGGGAAATAAAGTTTTAAACATTTAGATTTAAAATTTAAACGGGATCTTTTATAAAATATTTTTAAATTTTAAATCTTAATTTCTTGAATTAATAGTAAAAGAAAAAGGGCATAAGTTAAAAGAAAACGAAAAATAATTGCAAGTAAATACCGGGCAACACCGGGGAGGAACAACCCATTAAAAAATAACTCGGTTCAAGTCGAGTAGAACAAGAGATACAAATATCACAAAAAAAAAAAAAGAAGAAGAAAACAACGAAGTTCGCTAAATACAACATATATAATATATAATATATATAACATATAATATATAATATATATAAACTACAGATAGATGGTTGGGAATCGGACATTTAAAATAAACTTTTATATTTTTCATTTTCTTACTTCATTCATTTTACCGTGGAGCCAACTCTCCTACTCCGTAGGTGATCAGAGAACCACCTCATCCCTTAATAGATCCTCCACAAGTCCCCGAGAGGCTCTGAGACGAATAAAAAAAATATGATAATCGAAGGCGATTTGTCTGAACATGAATTCACGGACACAAACACGAATCAAACGACTCCAGGCATATGCAAGGACAATATTGATTAAAAGTTATAGCAGCTAACTGAAAACTAGTTCTCACGTCAAACAGCATATCATATCAGATGAAAGCTGAGATTATCAACGCATACGTATTGTTAATAGTGCTATAGGGTCTTGCGTGTGTCAAAGTGAGAGGAGGAAAACGCACCATCTTTAAAATTAACATATTCAGAGCAATGTTTAGAGTGAAGTGAACAGGTCACATTTGAATAAGTGATCTTTTAATAAAAACGAAACTCTTGTTAATGTCCTCTGTAGTTAAATGGAAGACATTAGGACTGTATGGAGACACAAAAAGACCAGCAGTCTGAGTGAGCAAGATATGTCTAAAAGGGACGGTGGAAGTGTGCAGAAAAAGAGGTAAACCATCGAGATAACGTACATTCCTGGATTCCCAAATCAATCAGACAGTTAAACAAATTTGTGAGAGACAGGAAATAAGTCAGCATTTTTTAAGTTACCATTTTTAGTAGACACTGCCCGCCAATTTCCGCCATGTGTAAAAAAAAAAAAAAAAAAAAAAAAAAAAAAAAAAAAAAAAAAACGCCAAATTTAGCTTGGGTAGCTCAAACAATAGAGGAGACCTCCTTGTCCACTTTTTAATCGAAAACAACTTGATGATAACAACACAAAATCTAAGAAAAGTTTACGCACAGGACATCAGACAACAAATAAAAAAAGTCAAATTAAGTTCATTTTGAAACGTCAACGCTCAATGGAGATTATAACATTTTGAAGATTTATGTGCATTCCGTCTTGTCTAGAAGGAATGGTGGAAGGGTGCAGAAAAAAAAAGAGGTAAACCACTGATATGATGGTGTGATAACGTATGTTCCTGAACTTCTAAATCAATCAGACCGCTAAACAAATTAATGAGAGACAAGAAGTCTTATCGACAGTAAAGACATGTATTCTGCAGAATGTGGAGAAAATGTTTTGTGATATATAAATCATTACTTGTCTTAGTTCGGAGTCTGACCTTTTAGAATTCTAGGAGTCAGAGTCAAACATTTGGCCGACCGACTCCACAACCCTGCGTGGTAACACCACCTGTTCCTAAATCATCTTCTGTGCAGCCACGTTTATATTCCTTGAAGGGAATGCAAAGTAGCGAGACGGGCGGTCTTTGAGACAGTCATCATATGATAGATCGTATTCTGCATATTTGATGATCAACTTAAAGATTGAATAAAAAAAATTTTTTTTTTAATGTTTCATTAAATTTTAACAGTTCATATAAAATGGACATGTTGTCTGCCTAAATAGACTTCACACGCACGCACAGATGGAAACTGACGATCATGATCATTAAAAAGTAAACCCCAATATGATATAAGAATGATACGATGGATGTGTAATGTTAGTCTTAAAGACACGCTTAGATCTGATGATCTTAGAGGAAGATTAAATCTGGAGATGTTTTTTTATCACATTTAAAAGAATGGATGAAAGTGCTTCGATTAGTAGATGTACAACAATTGATGTAGCTGGGTCAGTTGGCAGTGGTTACGGTTAGGAAAACCTGGGAGGAAATGATAACGGTTTTGAGATAAAGAGGGATAAATAAAGACCTGCGCAGAGATAAGTTTGTAGAACCATATGCCGCCCCTCGATGATCCCAACGTTTGTGTGCCGTGGTTTTTTTTTTGTCTTTATTTCTCGTTCTCGCCATTCTGGCCATGTTGTCTATTGCACTGATCGTAGCCGATTGCACAAGCACTGGTTCACAAGTATACAAAAACAAAAGCAATGTAGACTCGCAAGAAAAAAATGCAGACTCGCAAGAAAAAATGCAGACTCGCAATGAAAAAATGCAGACTCACAATGAAAAAATGCAGACTCGCATGAAAAAAATGCAGACTCGCATGAAAAAAATGCAGACTCGCAATGAAAAAATGCAGACTCGCAATGAAAAAATGCAGACTCGCAATGAAAAAATGCAGACTCGCAAGAAAAAAATGCAGACTCGCAAGAAAAAATGCAGACTCGCAATGAAAAAATGCAGACTCGCAATGAAAAAATGCAGACTCGCAATGAAAAAATGCAGACTCGCAATGAAAAAATGCAGACTCGCAATGAAAAAATGCAGACTCGCAATGAAAAAATGCAGACTCGCAATGAAAAAATGCAGACTCGCAATGAAAAAATGCAGACTCGCATGAAAAAATGCAGACTCGCAAGAAAAAACACAAACTCAGATACATTGTGTACAAGTTGTGCTCCGAGCGTGTGACACCATCGCGGAAAAGGACCTCCAAACGCTAGCATTCACATCTTAGTTAAGTTCCCGTATATCAGCTAAAATATTACTGAGATAATTTATCTGCCGAAGCCATTATTGTCGTTTGGTTGAAGTCGTTAGCTCATCTCATCTGCTCGACCCGATCTGCTCGTCTACTCACATCTAATCTCTGACTGTTCAATATATTTAGTTTCGACCGGAAATCCCAGTGGCCGTTCCTTGTCTCCGTCACTCCCAGCTGATCAGCAGAAATTACTAAGTGTGCCTTTTTTTTCTTAGCCACTCTCAGCTGTCCACCTGGAACTGACCACCAACAGTCAGGCGTCATTATGTCTAGAGAGTTCAAAAGATATCGTCTGACGACTCATACACTTCCGATTGCTTTTCCTCTTTGTGAATTATTTCCTCCACATTCTCCGGGGTCATGGTTCTCCTGGTCAGTTCATAGTATCACAAGTTAGTTTAGAAGTCAATTTCTAAAAGCCGTCCAACACATAGCAGACATTAAACGAATATGATGATGATGATGATGATGATGATGATGATGATGATGAAATGATAGAGATCCAATTAATATGAATACTGAACGAACTATAAATCGATGCCAATTTGTATTTTTTCTCATAAAAAAACTAAAACATGCACTCTTCTGCTCGATGTTAAATATAAGCTTTCAAATTTAACAAATTTAATTGGGCAAATATTTGGCTAATTAAATTTTGATTCACCCCATAAAAAATAAGATGGGGGGGGGGGGGCACAATCTTTCTTCAACATTTTAGGGAAAAATTAGGGAGGGAATGGTTTGCAGAGTTTAAGGTGGAGTTTAGGGCAAACCACTGGGCAAGCAATTTAACCGTGTCCATGGAAGTGAATTCATAATGGTTGCAGTTTGCAGGGAAGCGGTTCCCTGATGTGTTCCACAGACGGGAAGCTCTTGGAAAAAAGCTGTTCATGGAAATTCCACTGGACACTAGGCACACAGAGGAAGAAAAGAAATTTCTTTTCAGTTGTCGGAGATAGAATCAGAAATTGAAGATCAGCAGTCAAGCATCTTCAATAGAGTAGAGAGAGACTAGCAACGTCTCTTCTGTGATAAAGGGAGTGTAGGGAACAGAAGAGATCATCCCCCATCAGATTGCGAAGTCAATTTTGCCAACAACTTCTTAGAACTAATGAAAATTTTAAGTGAGAAGTTTCTGAAGATGAAAAAGTTCCCATTAAATTTGCTGTGGCGGTCATTTTATTAAACACTTAAAAAAAAAAACAAGGGAGGAGAAGAAACAAAGACGAAGATTTGAAAATAGATGACCAAACTCAATCAGCCCACCTACCAAAGAGAAAAACTTTTCTTGCTTACGTGTCACTTGAGACTTCCTCCCAAGACGCAACTTCCTCTACACACGTTTGCTCTTGTTCTACTCTTCATTTCGAATGGAATTTTCCAACCTCTTCACTTTAAACTTATGTGGGAAATTTCCGCTTCTAACCTTATTTTTGTATTTGAATATCGTTGCATAAAAAAGATGCAGAGAAACAACAGCTAAAAAGTCTGGAATCGGTGACGATCACAAAAACGCAAAGATAAAAATCTGGCAGAGCAATTAACGTAGGATTCAAATGAGTCTTGTTAAATAGTCAACTGATTGGATGATAATTCATACGAGTGTTCAGTGGAGCAAGAATAATGCGCTAATCCGACTGAAAGACATTCCTCTCTTTTGTGGTAAAAGAACTCATTGTAGAGACAAAAAATCTCAAAAATGTTTGGAAAAAAAAAAAGGGAAAAAAAAAAGGAAAAAAAAAAACAAGCCACGCGTGTGTGGTCCCCGTCTGTATGTGACAAGTTTAAAATGCAATAAATTTGGGCAATTTGGGGCATTTTTGACCCCCCCCCCATTGACCCCTGGGGGCGCGAACCAGAATGTTTCTGAGGTCAAGGATGCTCATTTTATATCCAGAACAATTGCCTCTACATTTTGGCCAAGTTTCAGAAAAATTGAATGGATGGATCAAACGCTATGGGAGAAAAGGGTAATTTTTTGCCATTTTGGGGGCTTTTGACCCCCTGGGGGCGCGAACCAGATGTTTTCCAAGGTCAGCGATACTTATTTTCTATTAGGAACAATTGCCTTCACATTTTGGCCAAGTTTCAGAGAAATTGAATGAATGGATGAAAAGTTATGGGGCAAAAGATGATATTTTTTGCCATTTCGGGGCCATTTGACCCCCTGGGGGGCTAACCAGATTTTTTTTCAAAAATCGGAGAATGTCACTTTCTAACCTGACCAAAGTCATGCAAAATTTCAGAGAAATTCAATGGATGGTTGCGGAGAAAAATCCGGACAGACGGACGGACATGCCTCAAAACATAAGTGCCCCGATTTTATAAAATCGGGGGACCAAAAAGAAACTCAACATCGGTATGATGTAACATCCGTCTTCTGGTGAATTCATACCGTTAATATATAAGCGTGAAAAGAATTTGACAAAAAATAATATTAGATGGTTCAAAATATAATATCGCACATTTTGAATTTTGAAACAGGCAACAGGTTAAATTTCACTTTTATTTTTTTTTAAAGGTAAACAAATATTTCACCATGATTGAGTTTTGCAAAGAGAAAGGAAAAAAAAAACAATAACATCAATGTTTGGTGCATTTTAACTCAGGAAGCCAGTATCTTCAGACAGCCTGATCTGGTCGCATCAGTAGTGTGCAATTTATGAGCGTGGATCCGACAGGATTTGAACACCGTTTAACCACTACAAACGATGACGTGAAAATATTAAAACTTGTATAAATTGTGGAGATGGAAAATTTAAAGAATAGCCATGAGATTTGTAACTAGTAAAGGATATAAAGTGCACCTATGAAGACGATACCTGGTGAGATGGGGGACAGCGCGAGGATGATGTGAAAGAGTCAAAAAGATCCGTGACACTAGCACGATCGGATGATGATGATGATAAAATGAAGTAAAAAAAAAAGAGGGGGGAGGGTATTCCATGTTCTCTTAATTGATTTTCAAGTGAAAACGAATCAACTGATTGTTTTTTTTTAATCTAATTTTATACTTGTTTCAACCACCATAAGAACAGCAGTAAAAAAAAAAAAAAGTAAAAAAAAAAAGTGGTAAAAATATTTTTTTTAAAATGTGGTAAAAATATAAAAAAGTGGTAAAAAAGAAAAATGGTAAAAAATATTAAAAGAGTGGTAAAAAAGAAGTGGTCAAAAAAAAAAGAAAAGTGATAAAAATATTTTTAAAAGTGGTAAAAAAAAAAACCAGAAAAGTGGTAAAAAAATATTTTTAAAAGTGGTAAAAAAGAAAAGAAAAGTGGTAAAACATATAAAAAAGTAGTAAAAAAAAGTGGCAAAAAATAAATGGTAAAAAATGGTAAAAAAAAAAAAAAAGAAAGATCGGCCAATTATCAACTTTACATATACCCAACAACATGTTGCAAAAATACTTACTCGTTTAATGACCTCTAGTAATGAATAAAACAGTACGACGATGCATTTGGCCACGTTAATCTTTGTCGAATTTTGAACCATGAAAAAAGGAAAACGAACATCTAAACGAAAAAAAAATATTTTTTTTTTTTTTTAAATGTGTCTTTTGCATTATCGCAACTTTTATTTCCGTTTCTTGTAACTAATATGCTTTCCTTTGGAGTCACTAGAGACTAAATTAGTACTGGTAGTTGTTTCAAAAGCAATGTAACTGGGTCATCAGTCAGTTTGTTTTTTCTTGCTTTCTTTTTTCTATTATATTGAACCAGTTGTCAGAGAGAGAGAGGGGGCAGTCGGAGGGGAGAAGTAGAGAGAAAGAGCGATAGATAGAGAGAGAGATAGAGAGAGAGAGATAGAGAGAGAGAGATAGAGAGAGAGAGATAGAGAGAGATAGAGAGAGAGAGATAGAGAGAGAGAGATAGAGAGAGAGAGATAGAGAGAGAGAGATAGAGAGAGAGATATAGAGAGAGAGATATAGAGAGAGAGAGATAGAGAGAGAGAGATAGAGATAGAGAGAGAGAGATAGAGAGAGAGAGATAGAGAGAGAGAGATAGAGAGAGAGAGAGATAGAGATAGAGATAGATAGAGATAAAGAGAGAGAGAGAGATAAAGAGAGAGAGAGAGATAAAGAGAGAGAGAGAGATAAAGAGAGAGAGAGAGATAAAGAGAGAGAGAGAGAGAGAGAGATAAAGAGAGAGAGAGAGATAAAGAGAGAGAGAGATAAAGAGAGAGAGAGATAAAGAGAGAGAGAGATAAAGAGAGAGAGAGAGATAAAGAGAGAGAGAGAGATAAAGAGAGAGATAGAGATAAAGAGAGAGATAGATAAAGAGAGAGATAGATAAAGAGAGAGATAGAGATAGAGAGAGATAGAGATAGAGAGAGAG
Source organism: Sepiola atlantica (assembly GCA_963556195.1). Lineage (NCBI taxonomy): Eukaryota > Metazoa > Mollusca > Cephalopoda > Sepiida > Sepiolidae > Sepiola > Sepiola atlantica. The sequence continues at coordinate 9,188,749 of OY744541.1, read as the reverse complement.
AGATAGAGAGAGAGAGATAGAGAGAGAGAGAGATATAGAGAGAGAGATACAGAGAGAGAGATATAGAGAGAGAGATATAGAGAGAGAGATAGATAGATAGATAGAGAGATAGATAGATAGATAGATAGAGATAGAGATCGATATAGAGAGATGAGATAGATGTGACAAAGTATCCAGGGCCCCATGGGGATCGGGTACGCTGGTGACACGCTGGTATGCATCTTGGTGGTGATGCTATTCCGTCTGAGGGCCCTGCGTCGAGACGAAGTGGAGATATAAAACTAGTATATATTTGACGTAGAAACAAACTTATTCAAACGACAGAACGAGACGCCAGCTAGTCTCGCGGGGTCGTGTGGGATAGTCAGAATCCATTACCTCTGAAGGCAAGGAAACAGTTACCAGATGGGAGGTAGAGATTATGGAATTCTATAATCGCAAATTTAATTCTGAAATGTCAATAAAGCGATGTTGTTCTGTGACGGTTGGTTTGAAAATGCCACTTGATGGAGAATTATTTGGGCCTGTCATCGTTAAGCCGAGCACAGAGCAATTCCAGCTGTGTGGCAGAATGTGGCGTTTGTTTTTAGCGATAACGATGGGGGAAAAAGGAAATTCCATTTATTTTAGGGAAGGGGGGAATGAGGTGCCCGCCCCCACCCTCCTTGAGAGAGGAAGACACACAGAAATTAGGATAACAGAGAAGGGGGGGGGGGTGTACGACGATAGACATCTTCAATAAAAGAATGTGCGTTTTTCACGCACGACCAATAGAGACACAGACGCAGTTAGAGTTGGATTGAGACAGAGTTGGATGGACGCCTGGCGCAGCCAAGGTGGCGTGTGTCGAAGAAAACAAACCGGACAAAATTCTTGCCATTGCCTATTAAGTTGTGACTTAAACAACGACTTGTGTAAAGAATTTGCACACACAGAGAACTAACGAAATAACTTAGAAAAAACACAACCTTTGCTAAAGGCATCTACGAGTATGATAGACATTAATCCAATGTAAAATCAATTCTTTTATTTTATTAATAATTACTCCTCTATACAAAAAAACCCCCGACCGAGTTGTTGAACATTGATTTTTTTTCCCTTTTGTTCTGCTTTGAATGATCTTTCGTCCCCACAGAGCTAACCGGTTTCTGTTCGCTCTGTGATCGCTCGCTGATATAAACAGTTTTAATGTGGGAGTGTGTTTGTAGCTGGACGAGACGACCAGATCGGCGACGTCATTATCATCATCGCCATTCCGGCCTAGAGGAATTTGGATCTATATATTTTTTTTTAATGCCATTACAACGATCGGCACGAGTAGGGTTCACAATCCGGCACCGCGACCAGGATATCACTCCTGTGGGGTTGACGACGATCGGCACGAACGGAGTGGGGTTCACATAGAGAGAGAGATAGATAGATATAGAGAGATAGAGAGAGAGAAAGAGAGAAAGAGAGCTAAAAAAAAGTTGTTACATTTTTTGAACTCGAGTTTTTAGTTATTCACGCTCCCGGAAAATGCCGCATAGCCATGATAGTCTTCTTTAAAATCACAATTTATTTCGTTTTAAAAATAACATTTAAATTGGTTATGATTGGAGATGAAAAATTACAGATCTATTGCGGTTATTCATTTCTTTGCGTGGAATTCATTCTAGAATAGCTGAACACTTATATCCATTTGATTCAATTGCCAGAAGGGAACATCCTACGCCAAAAGATGCGTCATGAAGGTTGGAGAGTAGAATGGCTAAAACATTGTGAAAATGACAATCACGACGAGAAAAACAGTCAAAAAAAAAAAAAAAATACACATTTGCTTGAAGTATTTTTTTTTTTCCCAAGAAAATGCATTTCATGAAATCTTTAGGTTTTATCATTGTTTCATTTTTAAATAACTCATTTTTTTTTTTGGGGGGGGGGGGTCATAAAACAGTAAATTAAACTTACATCATTAAATTTCTATTTCAAACATTTTTTTTCTTTTAATATTTACATTAAACACATTATTAATTTACAATAAACTATTTGAAAACTTTTATGAATATTAACATTCTTTCACAGTAAATTAAAAGTAAAACTCTTTAAATGTTATTATAATGGAGATCGTGCGTGTGTGTGTGTGTGTGTGTGTGTGTGTGTGTGTGTGTGTGTGTGTGTGTGTGTGTGTGTGTGTGTGTGTGTGTAGCCGAAACTATGTCACAATACCACACGTGTTTACCATATTAAATATGTAACCATAACACTAACAATATTAAACAGCCACAAAACTTGTTTGACTGAATTTAATCTAACATATAAAGTTATCTTGTCGGATTTTCAAAGTCAGACCCAAATAGCATTTAAGTTGACAAATCAAACTTTGTTTCTGACTAACCAATTTTTATTTGTTGCTACAAAACTGTTATTGGCAATATAACATACTTCACTATAATTTATTCCAAAAATTACTTCTTCCAGCCCAGACGACTGCTAATATGGAAGATTTTTAAATAATCATCAAGAGGATAACTTCTTTCAGATTGAAGAATATAATTGGAGTTGTCTACCTTATGTGGAGACAAATAAAAATTTAAAACTAAAATGACTTCACTGCATCCTGGGCAACGCCGGGAAGGGACAACTAGTTTAAAACAAAATAAAAGACGCATTTATTAAATGTGAAATTTAATGTTTACCTAAAAAAGTTAAATTCATATATATGATGAAAAAAAAAAAAAGTTAGAAAAAAAAAAAAGCAGACGATAACTGAAAATTCTGTGGTTGGCAAAACTTTTTTTTTTTTTTTTTTTTTTTTTTTTAAAAGTATTTCCCACTTTATTTAGTTGGTTTGGTTAAGTGAATTTTGACATGTTGTTTCCCCCCTAACACAACATTTGTTACGAATAACAATAAACTTAAAAAAACAAAAAGTCTTATTAGACATCGATCAAGCATGAAATGTACAGATTATAAAAATAAAAAAAAATACTAGTTTAATTTTTAGCATGGGGGTTCAGTTAAGCTATCTGAGATTTTTCAACTGGTCTTCAAGTAGTCTCGTTTCTAAAAACGCGTTTTCAGAATTATGGGACAACGTGAAATTTAGATGTATAAGATTTAAAATTGAACGGAGCAATGTAGTGATGGGGTGAAAAGCGAAGTGCAATATAGCAAGCGACGCGTGTAAATGTTTGTAATGCTGCAATTCGTTGATTAGATCTTTTAATGGAGTCGAGAAATGAAAATGAATGAACAGCATTTTAATAACTGTCGGCGGTTACAAAAGAAAAATCATTTATTTTTTTGATCTTTAAGATGCCCGAGACATGATCAACAAGATAAGCCGAGTCACTTAAGAATTGTGAGCAGCTAGAGAGGAAGCCTATGCAAAACAAACACTTGACTGTTCAAGGTAAAGCTGTGTGTGGGGGGGGGGGGGGCAGGGTGTTACGAAAAGTCAGAAAACATCTGGTATAAACTAGTAAAGTGAAGAAAATACAAAAGTGCATCGTCCATGATGACTAACAGCTTGCACAGTTTGACATTTGCTTAAAAAATATTCAGTTTTTATTTGTTTACTTTGGAAGAGCGTTTTTTCGGCTTTAATGTTCAGTTTAAAAAAAAAAAAAAAAAAAAAAAAAAAAAAACACAATTTGTCTTTGGATTATTCGGACTACTATTCCCCAAAAATATTATCCCAATTGCTTAGTCGTGACTAATTTATGGCAACTTCTCGCAACATTCCGTCCAATTATGAAAACTGGTGTTGAAATTATACATCAAAAGTTACAAACATTTTTAATCATGAACGGAATGGCCGCCTCGATAGAATAGAAGAAAATACTAGATAAAAAGCTCTTACTTTCCCCACTACAAACGACTCGGGGGGGGGGGGGGTCAAACATACAGTGAGAAAGGGTGAGAGTGATAGGCAGGAACTTGGTAAGAAATGGGTAATTTGGTGATGCAAATTATGGCTAATTAGAACAATTAAAATGGATTTTCTTTTTCAAACATAACTCAATCCCAAAACCAAAGCAATATTTTTACGTGAATTTTGTGTGATTAAAAATAAAAAATAAAAATTTTAAAAAAAGCCTTCAGGGAAAGAAACGTTGATGAACTCGGTTTTAGCATATTAATAGATATATAAAAAATCTAAAGTAAAGTAAATACATATGAATCAGTACGATTCAGTTGTTGGCATCGGTTTCCCAGATTACAGACCACATGAAGGTTGCCAACATCCCCCAAGTGAATGTGGAGTTATGAAACGAACTGGATTCAAACTTGGCATAATCCCATCTGAAAGCAGCAGATACTGTCATTTCGTTAGGTTATAATCACTAAATCGGTCAATATTATTTTTATAAACTATTTACAGTCTTCACATGGTTGTAGAGTAATACGTCGAACTAAAGGACGTCCTTGAGCACAATACCAACCACCACGATTGAACCCGTAACGCTAGGTTGTACAGGTTGTTGTTTTTGTTTTTTTACGGCATATCAACCCATTTTGGGTTATTTAATGCCGAATCAGGTCATTTTGATAAAAGTTTTTTATGCTTCAAGTTCTTTATTTCTTCAAATATTTATACATGGTGTTTGGTTTGGTTGTTTTGTTTTATAGCATATCAACCCTTTTCAGGTTATTTAATGCTGAATTTGGTCATTTTGGTAAAAGTTTTGTGGAAGAGAGGGAGAGGGGGAGGGAGAGAAATTATTTTTTGTTTTGGATTTTTCAAAACATAATTGTGTTTTGTAAAGAGAAAAAAAAAACCAATAAAACATCAATTTTTGGTGCATTTTGGCTCAGGAAGGCGATGTCTTTAGACAGCCTGATCTGGTAGCACCAATGTAGGTTACAAGACTGCTGCAATAGTGCAGACTATCTGCAACATTGGACTAATCTGCACACGTGCGCAGCAGTAGCAAGTAAACGAACCTGTATAAACAAGCCAGCTGCCTGACTCAATAGCAGTTGCTAAAAGTCTCTTTGATATTTGAATCAACATTTGGTTGCTTAGTTGTGGCAGATATCACATTCTGGGAAAAAACTCTACAGAATTTACCAAAAGTCTGACACTTTTCATTACTCTGGTAATTCATTCCAGTAATTACACAAAAAATACACAATGTATTTCTACTTTTGTCCTCATAAGTTTGGGATTGAAATCTTTTAGAGAAAAATTACTCTTTAAAGTTTGTGTCGACTTTTTAAATTCACCAACGTTGAAATCTGAAAAGTGCATCTAAAAGGAAGGCGGCAGCCAGCATATCTTACGATCTCTTGATTATGAATCAGGTAAAAAGAAAAGTGAATGTCACCTGAGGTGAACAAAGAAAAAAAAAAAAAAAAAAAAAAAAATCAGTTAAGCGTGAAATCTAACGTAAAATTATCTTACGGCACGCTTTAAACAGGAGAGGGTTTCATCTTTCATCCAAATTTGCGATCACATTTCTGGCATTTAATTCTATGTTGATCCGTGTGCGAAGTTCAGCGTTTCTTATGTCTTCTGACAAATATTATCTTACTACGACCAACATTTGATCCTTAAAACTGACACCTACAAATCTTACACCTTGACAACATTAAAGCAGAAACAAAAGAGATCCAAATACAGAAAGCAATAATGAAATGAGGAGAAGTAGTTGGCTTGAAGCATTGTGTGTAACACGTATATAGAAGAGTATTAGAAGGCTATCGCAATGCAAGAAATGCAAATATGTCGGCGTTGAGAAGTAAGACAAAAACAAGTGATTTTTTTTTTCATAATTTTTTTTATACATAGCAAATATTACTTGATTAGGCAAGACTTCAACACTGATGTAATGTGTGTGACCGTGTTCCATAATATATTTCGAGGAAGACCTCTGTATCAAATGGTGGGCGTTTCAAATATCAAAAACACGTGCGGAATGGCAATATTGCTATAACGCCATAAATATTAATATCCGCAACAAATGTAATAAAACTAAAACTGATTGTTTTGGGGGGTTTTTTCCCTGAATATTTCATATTTGACTTGACTCATGAAGTGTTATATTTGTTTAAATAAAATTAACTATTTAAATATATATATATATATATATATATATATATATTTTTTTTTTTGTGGAAATGTTAATTAAGCAAATAAATCATCTGACATGGCTATAGCTTATATAATAGAACCAGCAGGGCTACCCAGCATTGCCCGGAAGCATAGGTAACAAAAAAGTGTGTGACATCCTTCTTTTAAAACTTCTGATCTACTCTCTTGCAACTGGTTCAATATAATAAAAATAAAAAAAGAATTCTGACTGACTTAGTATCAGTAATGTTCCTGAAACCATTACCAGTAAAAATAAATCATGTAATTCCCCCCCCCCAAAAAAAAAAGAGTAAGTGTATCTTGTGCAGTTTCTGACTTTTTAGCTGGACACACACGCGATAGTTTCGCTTGAATACCAAAAGTTACCAAGTTTGTTCACCAAGCGTTGTTTCAAAACTATCACGGTTCAAGTCATTTTGCCAACAACCTGTAAATTTCAGATCAAATTTGAATATTTAGATTTTTGTAAGTCCCTATTTTACTTGCCTCCCCACGAGGGCAGAGTTAGACACCGGTTATAATCATGGAGGCTCAGGTACTCTTGTTGTACAAGTGTTTGTCATGATAATCCAAACATCTCTACGATCTCATCTGTCGACCAAATATACTATAAGTTCGATCGCGATGGCGGAGAAGTGACGAAGTGTACAGATAGAACCTGATGGCAACACCGTCACGATTTTGCTCATAGTCTGCAGAAATTGAAAGGGTTGTCCGCCACCGTGCATACCTGTAGCTGGTCTAAAAAGCTACCTACACCAAAGTTACAGATGAGGAAGAGATGAGAGTAGAGAAATGTGATGGGGTGCAGGACCGGCGGGACAGTTATAAAAGTGGGGGGGGGGCAGGTTAAACACATGCATATATAACTTCATTATTGATGACCGTAAAGTGGTGCCGGGTGGTCATCATCTGCGAAGAAGCAGCGAATCACATATAGATAACAGACGCTTTCATTATATATATATATATATTATATTTTTTTTTTGAAAAAACCATAACAATGGTGGTGTAAAATAAAATATTACGAAACAATGGTTTAAAAAATATGTCTAAATACCCTTTCCTATATATATATATATATATATATATATATATATATATATATATATATATTACATAGAGGAGGGGGGGGGGTCCACTACTAAATATGATCACAACATTTATATTTAATTCTTCCCAGGAAAAATAAGAGATCAGTGATTTTTCAGAGGCATGGATCACCTGTTGATCCCAGATATCAACCCTTTCATTTTTATTATAAAAAAAAAAACAAAAAAAAAAAAAACACACACACACGTCCCAGAACGAGTATAAGAAATACAGCCTTTTTTTCTTTCTTTCCTTGGAGGGTATGGTACAGTTTCGGTCGCACGTTCTTAAACGATAAAGTTTACAAAAAGTAAAATAAATAACGTGCCCACGTTACTCACCCTGTTGCCTAGAATACATATTCCATAATAAGTTCAATAGTTTACAACTTTAGCAAGCGCATACATTTTATTGACACTCATGCGCGTGCACGGATCATTTTAAAAATGTATCACTTAATATTTGATGTAGAGAAATTCTTTCCTATACTGAATTTTTTGTATCTTACTTATTTAAAAAGTTTTTGAAGGGGCGGATGCGAGCACCTAAATGGTCAAGTTTACAAAAATAAATAAATAATCCGCCCATGTTACTCAACGTGTTGCCGAGAATATATATTCCAAAATTCATAATGATCGTTCATTAGTTTAGGAGATTACCCTGTAAATAGATATATATAAATATATACACATACCTAACTTATATGTGAGGGAGTAAATACGAAATAAAAAATTGGTTTATGGAATAGTGGATAAGCAAGTTAACATGCTAGTGGAAATAAGGACACAAACACATCATTAAAGATGAACCGAGATATTTGGGTAGATTCGTACGACCATTTTAGCAAATGAAATGGTCAAACAAATCGAACGAAATATCTTGGTCCAGCTTTAATGAGTTGTATTCTTATTTCTACTAGCATGTCATCTTAATTATCTAAATAGATATCTATCTATCTAAATAGATATCTATCTATCTATCTATCTATCTAAATAGATATCTATCTATCTATCTATCTATCTAAATAGATATCTATCTATCTATCTATCTAAATAGATATCTATCTATCTATCTATATAGATATCTATCTATCTAAATAGATATCTATCTATCTATCTATCTAAATAGATATCTATCTATCTATCTATCTAAATAGATATCTATCTATCTATCTATCTAAATAGATATCTATCTATCTATCTATCTAAATAGATATCTATCTATCTATCTATCTAAATAGATATCTATCTATCTATCTATCTAAATAGATATCTATCTATCTATCTATCTAAATAGATATCTATCTATCTATCTATCTAAATAGATATCTATCTATCTATCTATCTAAATAGATATCTATCTATCTATCTATCTAAATAGATATCTATCTATCTATCTATCTAAATAGATATCTATCTATCTATCTAAATAGATATCTATCTATCTATCTAAATAGATATCTATCTATCTATCTATCTATCTAAATAGATATCTATCTATCTATCTATATAGATATCTATCTATCTATCTATATAGATATCTATCTATCTATCTATCTATATAGATATCTATCTATCTATCTATATAGATATCTATCTATCTATCTATCTATATAGATATCTATCTATCTATCTATCTAGATATCTATCTATCTATCTATCTATCTAGATATCTATCTATCTATCTATCTATCTAAATAGATATCTATCTATCTATCTATCTAAATAGATATCTATCTATCTATCTATCTAAATAGATATCTATCTATCTATCTAAATAGATATCTATCTATCTATCTAAATAGATATCTATCTATCTATCTAAATAGATATCTATATAAATAGATATCTATATATCTATCTAAATAGATATCTATCTATATCTATCTATATATCTATATATAATTATATCTATCTATATATAATTATATCTATCTATATATAATTATATCTATCTATATATAATTATATCTATCTATATATAATTATATCTATCTATATATAATTATATCTATCTATATATAATTATATCTATATATAATTATATCTATATATAATTATATCTATATATAATTATATCTATATATAATTATATCTATCTAAACAATATTTATATAGTAAATATGAAATTATTTTTACCTACAGATGCCGACGTTTCAAGCTTTTGTTATCATCAGTGTAGGAAGTGATAATTTTAGACAATCAGAGGATTCAAACCCAGTTACAGAATCAGCCTAGACCCTGCAAGCTAGCGCTCTCACCCCACCATATATATATATATATATATATATATATATAAGAGCAAATATCTTGTAGATTTTTGTGCAAACTTTTGAGATTCTTTTTTCTTTAGGTTAGCGTCCTCAACATTAATATTTATATTACACGTGTGGAAGAAAGAGTGCTCAGTCAATCTAGTAAAGATATTAATTCAATGCGACAACTGCGGATTAAAAAGAAAAAAACTACGTGCAACGGTTTATAAAAACATTCTTCGTCACAATCACCTCAGCGATTACTTAGGTCACGCTATGCACGAGTGATCATTATTTTTTAAAATAAATATCAAAATCATTAGTTCATCTGAGTTAAGCATTGTTTTCAATCCTCTCATAATATTGGCCATCATTCAATTGACAATTTCATTAATCCTTAACCTCGAGTGGTCTTTGGCCTTGGTAAGTGGTGACTCATTATTATTAAAAAAAAAAAAAAAAAAACACTATTGCACACAAATAAAAACCAACAATCATTTAAACACAGAAAAAAACAGGAGACCATCAGAACGTGTACGTCACGCTCCACGCAGTTGATCATGTCACGTGACGCGAGAAGATTCATTTTAAAATGTCAAAGTGACCTGTTCAGAAACATCAACAAGCGCAAATAATCAACATTGTTTTACGGCATATCAACCCTTTTTTATGCTTCAAGTTTTTAATATCTTCAAATATTTATCAAGAACCGCAAATAATCAACATTGAAATTTCTAAAAAGCTGAAGACAGAATTGCTTAGAGAGATGGATTTGCCAATCTTGAATTGTAACGAGCGCACTATATGATATTGGTGTCTGACGGTGTGGGAGAGATGACCCTTTCAGCCTTGTTTAAGGTGGGGATCTAGGAACACATGCAGAGACCGTTGCTTCCAATGATGTAGACTTGCTCTTTATGGGTCAATGTGACAGTCGCTTAGCGAGTGGGATTGGTTCTCTACAAAAGCTTCACACACAGGTATAACTTGAAAACTTATTAGTCATGAAAGTGCAATGCTCAAAAACGAGTCTGCAGCCATCATCATCATCATCTGATAATGAATTGTCACAAAGAAAATACAGCCATTTTAAAATCTATCATCATCATCAGATAATGAATTGTCACAAAGAAAATGCAGCCATTTTAAAATCTATCATCATCAGCTGTTTAACATCCGTTTTATATGCTGACATATGTGCAACGGCTTTTAGAAATTAACTTCAAAACTAACCTATCTCTGACCAGGTCTTTATTTATCCCTCTTTCTCTGAAGTCTATTCTTATCACTTCCTCCTATGTTTCCTTGTGAACTGACCTTACTATCTCAACTGTTCTACATCTAACTCGAGAAATCTCATCCATTCTTTCAACGTGGCCATACGATCAAGGTCTCCTGTTTTGAACAAATCTCCATATACCGTCTAGATTTAATCTTCCTCTGAGGTCATCAGATCTAAGCCTATCTTTAAGACTCACATTACACACCCATCGTATCATTCTCATATCATTTCTCTCCATACTTCCATACATCATTGCACTTCGTACACGTGCCTGATCGACTCTTCCCTTTGTAGACAGTGGTAATGCTCTGCTGGTTAGTAATGGCAGAAGTTCCACAAACTTACCCCATCCACTCCTGACTCTTGCAATCACACTTACACCAGCTCCTCCCTGTGCTCAAATGGTATCACCAAGGTAACAAAACGTCTGAATAACCTCAATAGCCTCTAATATTAATAATAGATTGAAATGGCTGACTTGTGTATTTACTATAATCAAGTAATTTCTGGCTAGAATACAAAAGTCAAGTATTATGGTTCGTTTATGCTTCTAAATCAATCTCATGCGCCTCCGTTGTATGAAAGAACCTGCATTTCTGCCTGCTCCGTTTGCACACCTTATATAGATAAATGCCCCCTTTTTCTCTCACAATGGATGCACAATGGCTGCACTTTAAAAAAGGGGAAAATAACTGACGGCTCAGCACAAAGCAGCAGCAGCAGTTGGTAAAGCGAGCTGAGGTTTCATATACTTTTACGACGACAGCAGCGAAAGGTTGAAGTGACCCAAACCAAAAGAAAACATAAATAATAATAATAGGCGGTTTGGGCCACCACCCGCCAACGCCACCCGCCAACATTAAAATGGAGCATAACATGTCCAACACATAAGAGTTACAGAGAGACCCGGTTTCTGGGGGATTGTTTACTTTTATCTAATCCGAGCTGTATTTCTTTGGCGTTGCCCGGGAATCGTTTTACTTTCATTTTATTTTAGTTTTGTTAGATAAAAATTTTGAAAGTTAAATTCAATCAGTTTTTTAAAAAATCTATTTGGTGCTTCTGCAGTTTCACAACATGTTAGACCTCTTTTTTTTTTTTTTTAAATAGCTAAAGAAATGTATAAACTTTGTTATGTATTTACGGGGCACAAATTCATCCAGTATTTATTTAAAAAAAAAACAATTTTATCTATATGTCGCCATTTTTTATATTTTGACTTTTTCCGAAAATTATCTCCCTTGCCTACTTAATAAGCTGAAATGTCTACCGATACGTAAGATCGTTTTGTTCTTTTTCCTATAATTTAATAAATACTGGATGAATTTGCGTAATTTTTTTCTGTACAATATTATTTTCAGCTAACACAAGTACATAACAAAGTTTATAAATTTCTTTGCATATTTTAATGTCATTGTGAAACTGCAGAAGCACCATTTATTTTTTAAAACTTATTCACCCAAAACAAGGCATATTGCCACCGAGCCATAAGGGGCTTCTGTGATTAGGGGCCAGGTTTATAGGAGGCATCCTAAGTGGGGAGTTGTGCATCAATATGTTTGTCCACATTACATTTTAATTTCTGCATGTTGGTACACTCGGAGAAAGAGCAGGGAGGGAATTCCAAAGGCAAGTGGTCCGAGAAAATAAGCTATTAGAATAGAATTTTTTCTGGTGAAGGGGTGGGATTTTGCTGCTAGTCGGGTTGGACAAGAATATTTACGTTAAGAGTATGCAAGTGCAGTAAGTTCGTAAAAGTGTGTCCTTTGGTCATTAAATTATGAATTGAACCAAATTCTGATAGAACTATAATTTTCTTTATGTAATGTTTCAATCTCTATAAAATATAGATTCCATATAAGAAACTTCCAAAACTTTCAATCGGCCAAAACACGAGGATTTGATTAGAATTTTAAAGCCACAAATGATTTTATAGTCGACAGTTTTAAATTTCGAAGTGTCAGGAAGGAAGTAATTCATTTTATTTAACTATTAACAAAAGATGTGTGACTTGTCTACGAAACCAAAATGCATTTTGGTGGATTTAATTTTGTAATTAATTTTTATTTTATGCTATTACATCTTCGATTTCATTAAATATTCTATTAATATTCAATAACACACATATACATATATATCGATCTGAACTATATAAAGGATTTTTTAATATATCAGATGGGACGATTACAACATTCCCCCACCCCAATTTTTTTTTTTTTTTTTTATCTAAATATTTAGCTATAGTGTTGTTTTAATTTTTTTTAATTTTGTAAAAATCCATGTAATATTTGCATATATTTTCGCAAACGTAAAAATACATTTGTGTGTGTGTGTGTGTGTGTGTGTGTGTGTGTGAGGTGGGATTTATAGATTTCAGTTTTACTTGTAGTTTAAAATCAATAAATATTATCATTAGTACCAGAAGTGGAAAATTAAGTTTAAAAAAAAAAAAAAAAAAAAAAAAAAAAAAATCTATTAAAAAGGAATCGTTTTTGGTATCTGAAAATAGGCACAAATTTTTCTGATTCCCGATTCCGATTAATCGTCCCAACCCTAACGCACACATCTATATATCATTAGATATAGTGAAATAATAAAATAAGGTGCGAATCAAATTTTATTAGAATTCAATGTTCAGGCAAAGTACCTTAAAGTCCTTAACTCATGAGTTTTCAAAGAAAATCTCCTCCTCAGAGGGCCATTACCGCAATGACATTACTGCAGATAATAAAATCAAACTTTGAAAAAAAATACATAAAAGTATATAAAACATCAAATATATCAGCCCAAAACATATATATATATATATATATATATATATGCACACAACTAAACCCAATAATAGTGTTTGGTTGTTTGCATATTGAAGGTTTCATATGATAGGAAGTGCAAATAATGAGACTAAAAATAAAAAGGAATTGTAGTAGCAATAGCTGCAGTACAAGAGAAGGAGAGTAAGCGGATGACATAAATAAAGAAAAGGAGTGATTATATATATATATAAAACCAATTATAAATATTGGTTAAGTGTATGCATGAGGACCTGGGTGTACCGGGTTCAAATCCAGTTCGTCCCACAGAAACACTTTCATCAAAACCCACACCTGACTTTGTGTCTAACCTCCTGGAGAGGAGGTTAAAAAAAAAAAATTTTTTTAATTCAAAATTACTACATTAGGTTTTATAATTTATACATCGGGTTTCTGAATTTTTTAGATGAGGATTGATAATTTGTATTGTTTGAATTATTGGGACTACTATTCTCATCTTGGTCGTTATATTCACACGGTTCAGTTCGAAATTCTGTATAGACCTCAGAGTTCGACTAAGGGTTTGAAAAGTTTGAAAAGACGCACCTGAAGAAGGTCGACGGTTTCATTGGCCGAAACGGTATGAATATAACAACCAAGGGTAAAAGTACAGAATAGTTAACACTCAATTTGTATATAAAGAAAAAATACAAAATTCATATAAAACGCATTAAAATTAAATTATCTACCGCATCTGCATAGTTTTAACATGTGAAGCTATTTGTAAAAAATTTTTTTTTCTTTGGTAAAAGTAAAAAAACTCTTAAAATAATAAAAATAAAAAATAATTTTTTTAAAAATGGCAGAAACCTCTTGATTTTATATTCAAGAAACGATGTGTTTTTTTAAATGGAAAAAATATTACATATCCTTTCTACATGTTAAAACTAGGCAGGTTCAGTAGAGAAGTTAATTCTAATGCGTTTTATATAAAAATGTTTTTTTTTTGTTTTTTTTTAAACAAGTTCTTAAGTGTTAACTATTCTGTACTTCCACCCAGCCAAGATGGAAATAGTAGTCCGAATATATTAATTTTTAACTATGTATAAACTAATATACAATGTACCAACATTGAGGTCACGGCTCGTCTACTTTTCTTAAAAAGGGCCTCTGCATTTAAATTTTCTAAAACTTATTTAAAATAAAAATTTTAAAAATCGTACAAAATATTTGTTTCCATGTTTTTTTTTTTTCCCAGTCCTCCTTTCATTAAAAGTTGGGATGGGATTATTGTTCAAATTAGATGCACAAATGAATAAATCTTCCGCTTATCCTAGCTATGCTTCTGGTCTCCTTGTCACTGGACTAAGTCCGAGGAGAAGTGTGGAAGTGGATTGCACAACCCTTGCTTCGCTATAGATCTCGTGATCGTGCACGCATTGTCTTTCGAGACGGAAACAGGCCAGTCAGTTTGTTATCTTCTTTCACGAACAAAAGATTTATTGATTTTATATTTGCAGCTTTTGGTCTGCAGATATTTAGATCGCTTTCGTCGGCCACGGCTGGCTCTGTCCGCTTGTCTTAAGCAATAAAGTTGGTAAATGTTAAGTGACCACTCGGGTGGTCAGAATGCGATACAGACAGGAGGAGGAAGAGAAAAAGGCGACAACGTGAGGCTTTAGCATTTCTGAAGCCTGTCCGAATTCCTGTCCAACATTATTGACCTACACAACGTTCAGCAAGATTAAATTACACGCATCGATCTTTTTTATCAGGTTTTAAACTGGAATTATTTTGCATTTGAAGAATTGAAGCATTTGGTAGCAGACAAATTCCGATTTCAAAAAGAAAATTCACTCATCATCCAAAATGAGCAAATTATTTAGAAGGGACCCGTACTGAACCCTTTTTCCAGCCTATGTAGAAGGGACCCGTACTGAACCGTTTTTCCAGCCTATGTAGAAGGGACCCGTACTGAACCGTTTTTCCAGCCTATGTAGAAAGGACCCGTACTGAACCGTTTTTCCAGCCTATGTAGAAGGGACCCGTACTGAACCCTTTTTCCAGCCTATGTAGAAGGGACCCGTACTGAACCCTTTTTCCAGCCTATGTAGAAGGGACCCGTACTGAACCCTTTTTCCAGCTCATGCAGAAGGGACCCGTACTGAACCCTTTTTCCAGCTCATGCAGAAGGGACCCGTACTGAACCCTTTTTATCTCTATTTAGAAGGGAACCGTATTTAACCCTTTCAACGTTATTATAAGCTAAACCTAGAATTTAACTATAAAAGTATTTTAAAGAATCCTCCTTCCGACCGGATATAAAAATTTAAAAATAAAATTCTTCGTAGTTTTCGGATAATTCTTGCTACTGTTATCATCTTGGATTTTAGTCTCACATTTCGGCCGATGTAACCTCCGACCTTTTTCAGGCGCATCTTTTCGAATTTTGGAACATAAGCCATTATTTAATCGGCAGGGGTAGCTTGTTTTCGTTTAGTTAGCCACGATCGGCATTTATCGGTTAGGTCCATAAAATAACCGAAATATATTAGAACGTCAAGAAACGAAATTCATTTTGTTTTTTTAAATATATGCGCTTTGTTTGATAAAACAAAAATAAAATTAAACCAAGAATATCACAGGGAATAATGTATTAAAAAAAAGGTTTTAAACAGTTAAGTATTTTATTGGTATTTTTAAGATTTAAAATAAAGAAAGTAATTCATTTCAATAGAAACATTAAGAAACACAGGACCAACACGTATTTATTTTAAGAACACCACCATGCTGACAGTTTCTTTTATTACTTGACCTCATATTTGGAAATGTTTTTAACTTTTCTGTCAAGTCCAGAATTGTAAACATGATTGTATTTTAAATTGTTTTTCCTAAGAAATCTTCAGACCAACAACATATCTCAACACGGGCGGGCAACACTGGATAAATCTATTATTAATGGAGATTTGGTATCTGTCTGTATGTCTGAAGCACAAAACGATACTATTACTTTTATTAATTGTACTAAACCATATTCTTAGTTTTTATCACTCTTTTCATATCTACTTATCAGCTCCTATATATACCCATTCCAAAACTTCTCCAAACATCACTCGTCTTTCAAATTTACATAATTAATTTGTTTTAAAGCTTCTAATAAATTAATATTCGCAAATATACACTTATGATTATTTTTTTGAGATTCCCAGATGTATTTAAAATATTTTCCTCAAATTTTTGTTTCATATTTTATGCCGTAAAGGGTAAATTTTGTTTAAAAACTATGTTTTTATTATTCCGTGTTTTATTTATTAAAATAAAGGATGGGGTGATTTTATTTCTTTTTTTGTAAAAAAAAAAAAGAAAAAAAATTTTACTGAGCAATTAAATAAAAAAAACTAGCAAAAATATTCGACCGGAGGAAGCATATATCTGCTAGTACCTCTAATATTTGTAGAAAAAAAGGAATGAGTCTTTTAATGGTCGATGTGTGAATTATCAGAAACAAATAGGCAGGGGAAGGGGTAATTATTCTGGCATGTCAAAACGCAACGGAAAAGCTTATGGAGCGATAAAATGGCCAGACCAACTGCTACGAACATTAGTGGTCAAATTACGAGACAAAACCGAACGTAAATGTTATTTGAGAAGCTATAATGATGAAAGTGAAATTAATATGAACCAAGCGTTGTATGGGTGCTTATTTACAACAGGGTCCCTGTAGAAAATTATTTTCATGTAAAATCAGTATTTTGTACTTAGTTTCTCACTCACGGTACAAAAAAGAATTTAAAAATATAAAGTAGAAAATGGAAAATCGTTCTAATTAAAGAATTAGAACGATTTTTCCATTTCGATGTACAACGTCTATTCGCCGACATTTTGGGTGTGAGCAATCGATGGAATAGCCAAGGACAATAACTCCGTTGTTATTGTTAGAATTTTAAAAAGAAAGAAACGCATATGCAATAATAATAAAATATATATTTATCAAATAAAAAAAATGAAAATTAAATAATTATTTTTGATTTCTTCACCGGGGTACTTTCCACGATATAATTTTATAGATTAATAAAATGTACATGCAATTTTGCGACACTTACCTGCCCTTGGTTATCTATTCCATCAATCGGCCACACCCAAAATGTCGGCGAATAGACGTTGTACATCGCCCTTATGGAAATGGAAAAATCGTTCTAATTAAAGTTCTACTTGATATTTTTTAATTCTTTTTCGTACCGTGAGTGAGAAACTATGCCTGAGTAAGTACAAAATACTGATTTTACATGAAAATAATTTTTTCCAGGGACCCTGTTGTAAATAAGCACCGTTGTATGTGTATACATATCAACAGTTTGAGTATGTGTTCCCTGCCTAGGCATGGTGCACGTCGACCTGAGGTTTTATCAGACCACATCCTAGTTAGCAAAGTCTCTTAGCTAGCTAATGAGCCCCCCCCCCCCCACTTAAACTGTCTTGATTCTTTTCGGTTCTTGAAACAACCCAAAAAAGAGTGAGCAGCTCATACCTAAATAGATTTGGGAAGGGTCTTACTAACCACCACACTTAGCATTTTATTTTTTAGCACTCCCCAACCGATGAATTTGTACATATACATTTCTTCATTTTTTTGTATTGCATCATATGCTTTTTCATGAAGCAAATGCATGAACACATTGCTTCGAGTCACAGTTTTTGTCATTGTCGATTTTGAAACTATCGCGATGATCAACGTGTACGGAGAAAAGTTTTTAAAACGTGTTAAATTAAGTAGACAATAAATTGATCGTAATTTCTATTCTGCAAATGCTCCCTTCAAATTTATGAACAAAACTAAATTTTCAATAAAGAAAATAATCAGGATTATTTAAATAGCAGTGCTCACCAGCGCACTACGTGACAAAATGGCGAATGATATGAAATCTTATTTCATTCGGTTTAAGGTGTGTTTTTCATGCTGGCATGTGTTGGACAGCTTTTAGAAATTGACTTTCAAACTCTGATTAGGTCTTTCTTTATCCCACTTTCTCTTAAGTGCTTCCTTATCACTTCCTCCCATGTTTACTTTGGCCTTCCTCTGTAAAACTGACCCTGCTACTGCAACTGCTCTACATCACCCTAGAATTCTCATCCAGTTTCCTTGTACAAAAGATCTGCATATTTCTCTAGTTTACAAAACTTAGTCATTGGCATCGGGTCAAATTTGGCAATAAATCAGAATAAAGAATTCCAACTGATGCAGTCTTCAGTCAAAGAAAATCGGTCGGTTATTTTGCTTGGAATCCTTCCCCCCCCCAAGGGCTTGGCCTCGGTGGACCAATAACTCCTTGGAAGAATTTTGAACACGCACAGTCGGTGAGACAAGCTTTTCATGTTTTTTTTTTTTTTTTTTTTTTTTTCATAAGTATATTTTTTTTTCATAAGTATATTTCCAGTCGGTTGTTTTCAAAAACATCGTCTGCAGTGTTTACCTTAAAAGTGCTGAAGCTGCAAAATCTGGCAAGCCACAAGTAATCCGTTTTAGCGTAAGATTTTCTTTGGGTCAAGGAAAATTTCCAAAGAAAAAAGAAGAAAAAAAAATCACGTTTAAAGGACAATATTTATAGTAACGCGTCATTCATTTAGAACATTAATTCAACGTACATTTGAGAACAAAAATTGCAACAGAAAAAAAAAATTAAAAAAATAAAAAATGTGCATCAGATGAAAGACTCAACAGACATTTCGAAAGGATCATGTAATGAAATGAATGAGGATAGAATATGCGCGTGCATTACTTAAAAGCATCTTTACAGCAATTGTTGTCATGTTGCAAGTTCAGATTGTGTGCATTATTGATGCTTGTTCTGTTTGTGAGAGATCAGCGCATGCCAAAAACCTAGACTCAACATTGAACAACACCTGTCGCTTGAAGCTCACCAACCTGAACAACTTGCATATCCTCACTGGCATTTCCCCTTCAGATGTGAGACGGGAAGTTGCCAGCCGAGTAGAAATCAGTGATTAACGCCATCTCTTTTATGGACGTGAACCAACGGTCAAACGACTGAAGTCAAGGAGAAGCTTCCTCAGCCATGTCGAACCCCTAACAACATCTCAGGAAGAGACCAGACTACAGCTGTTGACCAGACGGCTAGAAGATAGCTCCCCGTCATACCGACATGGGAATCCCTGCTTCTGAGGAACTCCCTCCCGGTTCAAAGGCACCCTGGCTCCAGTGGAAAACACTCAACCGCCTGAGAACGAGAATGGAGCGCAATCAAAAGTTGCTATGAGTAGATGGGGCTACAAAACTGACCCAACCATCTGCGAATGTTGAGAGAAGGAGCATACGATGCAACACTGCCTGGTCTTCCCCCTCCTCTACTGCCCAACGGGTGCAGCTTGAAAGATCTTGTAGAGTACAACACTATTGCAAAGGATTGCATAAAAAAAGTGGGGAAACTGTCGTATGACCACATGACACTTCAAAGACATGCAAAGAAGAAGAATTGATGCTTCTGCATCAGATATAATTCATTGTTTATTACGTAGAGTTTCTGTGGCGGAGACTTATTACGCGAAAGCAAGAGAAAGTGAATTGTTATATATATATATATATATATATATATGGGAAAATGAAAAAGGAAAACCAAAAAAATGGATGTTTTTTATGTGTACATCAACGTTTCGTCTTTATAAGACTTCATCAGGATGATAATATAGAGAAAAATGTCATGCAAGTACAAATACATGTAGGGTTGACATATTGGGAGGAAAAAAAATAAAATAAAATAATGGCCACTACTGGTGGAGAATAAAAATGAATGACATTCATTTTTATTCTCCACCAAGTATGGACGTCCACCCAGTAGTGGCCATTATTTTAGTTTATTTCTTTTTCCTCCCAATATGTCAACCCTACATGTATTTGTACTTGCATGACATTTTTCTCTATATTATCATCCTGATGAAGTCTTATAAAGACGAACCGTTGATGTACACATAAAAAACATCCATTTTTTGGTTTTCCTTTTTCATTTTCCCATCACGTCGGATTACCTTCATCCTTCTCTTCCCATATATATATATATATATATATATATATGCATGTGGACATGGTAAATATGATGAAATGACGCAGTGCATGCTTTATCGGCCAGAACGAAGCTAACTCAAGTGCGAGATTGATTCTCAGCAGAGACCGAAAAGGGATAGAAAGAGATGGCTTTTGGGTGAGGGGCAGTTTCGTCTTTGGGACTGGCGTAGACTAGACTTGTGGTTCAGAGAAAGAAAGAGAAGAGAAAAAGGAAAGAGAAAGATACAGAGGGAGGGGACGGCGGTGATTTTGCTCGTAGTCATGTGTTGGCAACCAAAAGGAGTAGATTTCAGTTATAAAAGTTTGTTTTTTTTAAGTTAGTTTTTAAGTTAATTTTAAGCAGAAAACTTGGTTAAGTAATGGTTAACCGAGTGTATTTTTATCAGATCAATTATTACCTCCGCCAAAGCAAAGGTTATGTTTTTGGTCGAGTTTGTGTGTCACTATGTTTGTGTACAGCCTAGCATCCGCATCGCTTGACCAATCGTAACCAAACTAAGTCAAAAGATTGGTCATGATATGAATTAGAATTGATTTAATTTGGGGATATCTAGGTCAAAGTCACGAAAAATGGGAAAGTCATTTTTAGCAATAACTTCGGTTCTGACCATCGTAGAGACTCGCTACTTGGTCCCTATTGTAGCCAATCAAGTCCCCCATCTTATATGACCTTGAAAAATTCTAATTTCAACTCCTGATTTTTCCAAGGTCAAAATTTTGATGGAATTTTAACTTCCGACTATTCAAAATTTGATGCACGCATCTGATGCTTTTTGATAACAGTAACCACCATGCAAAATTAAAGCCTGATCAGATAAATAATTTTTGAGTTATCAACGTTTCAATGGCATAATCTTCGGGAATACTTCATACAATATGGAGAAGTAAAGACCAGATAAGACTTTGGCCCTATCTTTACGTTGTCAGGCAGAGACATACAGTCTCATGACTGACTTATGTTGTTGTTTTAGCTGCTGAAAGGAACGGGTTTAGCATAACATTGTATCTGATATCACTCAAACACCACGCATCTCCAAACGTAAATGAAATATTTTCAAATTGATTTGATATCGAAACATTTTTTGCCATTAAAAATCCACATTAAATTCACATCAATAAAACAAAAAAAACATACAAACCGTGAAGATTTTTTGAATTAAAAAAATAAAATAAATTATCGTTGCACTTCAGACGTACAATTTTATGTAAAGCCGCTCGACACGTAAAAACATGAGAGCGTCATCAAAGGACAGTTAGTATAAGCATTGTTTATATAAAAAAATGAATAAGAAAAAAGTTAGAAAAATAAAGACTTAAATTGTTTCATTTTATCAAGAAATACATTAAGAAAAAAAAAATGCATCAAAACTTTAATTTAAATGCGTTTGTTTGCCATAAGGCTATTTTTTAAATTTATTTTTCAATTAAGAAACTCATCCTTTTTAGTCGAGAAAAAAAACACGCATATATATATATATAGTATATAATGTAAGGTTAGTGGGACAGAACCCCATTAGCGTGCTCAATTATTAAGAAAAATTTTTAAAAATAAGAGTAATATTTATTTGTATATGTATTAGAGAAGATCAGAACATCGATACCGTCGGTTTAAAATCCAAACAAAGGGGGTCTGTATTTAGTCCTCTATGCAGGACTCTCTTCAGCCTCTGTTTGTGTCGGTCTCCCCGGAAAATATCGTCAAAAAGTCACACAATGAAGGTTGAGGACAAGCGTTGCATGGAGAGAAATGATATGAGAATGATACGATGAATGTGAGTTTTAAAGACATTAGTTCTGATGACCTCAGAGGAAGAGTAACTCTGTACAGTATATGGAGGTGGGTGCAGAACAGGAGACTTTGGTTTTTTAGTGTTTGGGTTAGTAAATGTAGAACAGTTGAAGTAGCAGGGTCAGTTGACAGGGAAAGGCCAAGGATATCATGGGAGGAAGTGATAAGAATTGATTTGAGAGAAAGACGGATAAATGAAGAACTGACCAGAGATAGGTTAATTTGGAAGTCACTTTCTAAAAGCCGTCCAACACATGCCAGTACGTCAAACACACAAACTGACTATGATGATGATGGTTAATTCAAGAAGAGGGTTGCGTATTATTCTTTAATATTATTTGAAAAAGTTTAAAAAAAAAAAAAAATTGCAACTACACAAACAAAAACGAGAAAGGGAAGAAATAAAAATTCTTTAATCGATATTAAAAGTGACGTATTTTCTCATTGTTTTTAAATTAAATTAATAATAATAAAAAATTATTATTAATTTAATTTAAATTTGATTCATTACCGAAAAATCGTTACTGAATTCATTTGCTATGAGTAGTTGGGGCTAAAAGGAATCATGGTTGCTGCAAAATAGATATTCTTATCTCAGGCAAGTAAAACACATAACACCCGTGACACTCATCCAACTTGCATAAAGTTTATTTTAAGAAAATTATCTATAATTAGAATTTTTTTAAAAATATCTTCATCTGGTGCAAACACAAGGTGGCGTTTAGATTAACGAGGTTTATTTCCAATCGTTACGTCATGTTTAACAAACAAAGTGTGTGAGGGGGGGGGGACTATGATGAAATGAATGACGACACAGACTGAGGGTGTGGATGTGGGGGTGGGGGTTCGAATCCAGTCGGTTCCGCAGTGTCACTTTCACTTATGGATTAAATCCAAATCAAGTTATATCGGGTTTTTGGCAGGGGTTTTAAAGAAACAAATATAAATACAGTAAAAAATAGTATGAAGAGATGAGTTTTGATAAATACAACAGCAGCAGGCAACGTTTTTTGTATAGAAATAAACAAATACACAGTAATTGAATATTTATTATTGAAGCTGTAACAACCTAATTCTGTAACAACCTATTTCTGCAACAACCTAATTCTGCAACAACCCTAATTCTGCAACAACCTAATTCTGCAACAACCCTAATTCTGCAACAACCTATTTCTGCAACAACCTAATTCTGCAACAACCTAATTCTGCAACAACCTAATATGTAACAACCTATTTCTGCAACAACCTATTTCTGCAACAACCTAATTCTGCAACAACCTATTTCTGCAACAACCTATTTCTGCAACAACCTAATTCTGCAACAACCTAATTCTGCAACAACCTAATTCTGCAACAACCCAATTCTGCAACAACCCTAATTCTGCAACAACCTAATTCTGAAACAACCTAATTCTGAAACAACCTAATTCTGCAACAACCTTATTCTGCAACAACCTAATTCTGCAACAACCTAATTCTGCAACAACCTAATTCTGAAACAACCTTATTCTGCAACAACCTAATTCTGAAACAACCTAATTCTGCAACAACCTAATTCTGCAACAACCTAATTCTGCAACAACCTAATTCTGCAACAACCTAATATGCAACAACCTAATATGCAACAACCTAATTCTGCAACAACCTAATTCTGCAACAACCTAATTCTGCAACAACCTAATTCTGCAACAACCTCATTCTGCAACAACCTAATATGCAACAACCTAATTCTGCAACAACCTAATTCTGCAACAACCCAATTCTGCAACAACCTAATTCTGCAACAACCTAATATGCAACAACCTAATTCTGCAACAACCTAATTCTGCAACAACCTAATTCTGCAACAACCCAATTCTGCAACAACCCAATTCTGCAACAACCTCATTCTGCAACAACCTAATTCTGCAACAACCTAATATGCAACAACCTAATATGCAACAACCTAATATGCAACAACCTAATATGCAACAACCTAATTCTGCAACAACCTAATTCTGCAACAACCCAATATGTAACAACCTAATTCTGCTACAACCTAATTCTGCAACAACCTAATTCTGCAACAACCCAATTCTGCAACAACCTAATATGCAACAACCTAATATGCAACAACCTAATATGCAACAACCTAATTCTGCAACAACCTAATATGCAACAACCTAATTCTGCAACAACCCAATATGTAACAACCTAATTCTGCTACAACCTAATTCTGCAACAACCTAATTCTGCAACAACCTAATTCTGCAACAACCCAATTCTGCAACAACCTAATTCTGCTACAACCTAATTCTGCAACAACCTCATTCTGCAACAACCTAATTCTGCAACAACCTAATATGCAACAACCTAATATGCAACAACCTAATATGCAACAACCTAATATGCAACAACCTAATTCTGCAACAACCTAATATGCAACAACCTAATATGCAACAACCTAATTCTGCTACAACCTAATTCTGCTACAACCTAATTCTGCAACAACCTCATTCTGCAACAACCTCATTCTGCAACAACCTAATTCTGCAACAACCTAATATGCAACAACCTAATATGCAACAACCTAATTCTGCAACAACCTAATTCTGCAACAACCTAATATGCAACAACCTAATTCTGCAACAACCTAATATGCAACAACCTAATTCTGCAACAACCTAATTCTGCAACAACCTCATTCTGCAACAACCTAATATGCAACAACCTAATTCTGCAACAACCTAATTCTGCAACAACCCAATTCTGCAACAACCCAATTCTGCAACAACCTAATTCTGCAACAACCTAATATGCAACAACCTAATTCTGCAACAACCTAATTCTGCAACAACCTAATTCTGCAACAACCTAATTCTGCAACAACCCAATTCTGCAACAACCTAATTCTGCAACAACCTAATTCTGCAACAACCTAATATGCAACAACCTAATATGCAACAACCTAATATGCAACAACCTAATATGCAACAACCTAATATGCAACAACCTAATATGCAACAACCTAATTCTGCAACAACCTAATATGCAACAACCTAATTCTGCAACAACCCAATATGTAACAACCTAATTCTGCTACAACCTAATTCTGCAACAACCTAATTCTGCAACAACCCAATTCTGCAACAACCTAATTCTGCAACAACCTAATATGCAACAACCTAATATGCAACAACCTAATATGCAACAACCTAATATGCAACAACCTAATTCTGCAACAACCTAATATGCAACAACCTAATTCTGCAACAACCCAATATGTAACAACCTAATTCTGCTACAACCTAATTCTGCAACAACCTAATTCTGCAACAACCTAATTCTGCAACAACCCAATTCTGCAACAACCTAATTCTGCTACAACCTAATTCTGCAACAACCTCATTCTGCAACAACCTAATTCTGCAACAACCTAATATGCAACAACCTAATATGCAACAACCTAATATGCAACAACCTAATATGCAACAACCTAATTCTGCAACAACCTAATATGCAACAACCTAATTCTGCTACAACCTAATTCTGCAACAACCTAATTCTGCAACAACCTAATTCTGCAACAACCTAATATGCAACAACCTAATATGCAACAACCTAATATGCAACAACCTAATTCTGCAACAACCTAATATGCAACAACCTAATATGCAACAACCTAATTCTGCAACAACCTAATATACAACAACCTAATATGCAACAACCTAATATGCAACAACCTAATTCTGCAACAACCTAATATGTAACAACCTAATTCTGTAACAACCTAATTTTTTAACAACCTAATTCAATGCGTAACACTAATTTAATGTGTCACACTAAACATTTCGACAATATCTCCTAGATGATCAATCGGACTAGCCACGCCAACAACGATAAAAATATGCGAATTATAACATTTGGAGAGAAGTTATTAACATCATTTCCATTACTAACAGAAAGATAAACATAAATTTAAAGAAAAGACAGATTATAAATCAGAGTAAAGGGATGGCAGAAGATGGTGCGGGGGAGGGGGAGGTGGCTCCATGTTCCTTGTTTAAATTAAAACGGTACATTTCCATTCGAAAGCTAATAGAGGATGGTGAATCGCGTTCCAGTGAAGGCGTAAGCATCAAGTGCTGATGGTAAGACGAGAAAGATCGGGAATAACGGTTGCGTTGCAAGTATTGGAACGAAAGAGGAAGGGTGGGGAAGGAGTTTTATTAGTCAACCTGCTGATTAGAAATCGGAGAAAGAACGGTGGGGGGGGGGGGGGGGGGTCAGCGGATCCTAAATTCAATAATTTCATCTGATCAATGTTACAGAGTGGTATTTATAGTAACATTAATGATTAAAATATTGGCAATTGATAAAAAATATTTCACGGCTTAAATTTAAAAAATGCTATATTTAAATAGAATAACCCATTTTTACCGTTTCCTTCACTTTTAACAAAACGAAAAAAAAAAGAAAAAAAAAAGTGAATTAATCTCCATGGGTTTTTGTGCTTATTCTCTCTATATATAAAGCAAAGATGCGTGTCTGTCTGTCTAAGGATGAATTGTCATTTGTTTATCTCAAAGCAAAACCAACGGCATATTTGGAATCTGTAGGTTAGGCTGCTGTTACATGATTAAAAGGTTTTGGCTTTTTTTTCTTTCGATTATAATTTATGGAAAAGCCTGCTATTTTATTTATTTAAAAAAATTTTTTTTTAGTGTATACAAAATGAAAACTCCTAACCGAAAACAACCTCTAACATGCACGTAGTTACTACAGCAAATTATTTGTTCGAGACTAAGGATGAAAGTTGTCTGCTAATTGGCAAAATTCAGACTTCCATTCTATTGATTGATCCATGTGAAAAATTGTCAACAAGTTGCATTTTTTTTTTTTTCTTACAAAAAAAACACGCGAACAAAAGTGGTTTTCCTCCGGCTTTTCTTTCATGGTGGGCGATAATAGCAAATTTGTACGACTGAATCATCGGAATAAATTATTCGAAATTTGGTTGTTTACTCATTTTTTATTGGACGAGGTATTCCCCCTTAGGCAAAGCCAGGCAACTGCGAGCATTTAATGAAAACTGAAATCAAATCTCGATTTTTAAACTTATATATGACGGAAATTATCTGTGTGTCTGCAAACTATTTTTACGTTATTAAACTTCAATTTTGGTGCCTATGCAGATTGTCTGGGCAGAGAGTATATTTATCTTTTTTCTTTAAAAAAAACCAGGGATAGGTATGGACACCCCCCTCCCCCCTGCAACCATCATAATTTCTTTTTTGATCTCTGATTTTTATTTTAGTTAAGTGGTTGGCCATGTACAGCATGCCACCTCTTGCATCAACTCAATAACACGCACGGACACTCCAGGCAAGAGGAAGACCAAAGAAAAATCTGTCTTAAGTGCATACGATGCGATTTGACTGCTTGCGATATGACTGGTATCGACCCTATGGATCGGACCACATGGAGAGCAGTCGCCCAGTATTAAAGGTCGCAATAGAGTCTCATATTAATTAACCCCATCTTGGAACGGGTATTCCACTTAGTTTTCTATAGAATCAACATCGCAGCATTAACTGACTTTGAAAGTGTTTTGACTGGCTAACAAACTACTTTTCTTGTGATTGATCCCAACAGTAAAAATACAAAAAGTTAATTTCCAAAATATTTCTTTACCAATAAGAGATTTAATGTAAATAGTTTTCAAACAGGTGCTTGATAGCACGTAAATCTTTAAATAGAATTAATCTTAACCAACTTATCTTATGGTGTAAATAAAGAGATGTGTCTATTTATAGTAGAGACGAGTGTTATGGTTGATAACCTTAGATGTTGATATAATCAAAATGGTTTCTTGGGTTATATGAAGAGCGATAATTATCTTGATAATAAATACTTTAAAAAACAACTACACATAAAAATGATTGTGGTCATTGCAAGCACACAAATAATCCTCTCATTAGCAGAAAGGAAACCGATTTTTATTTATGGGGAAATAAAATTCAACTAATTTGTTTACTTTTGGCAACCTCGTAACTCTCGTTTCCCTTATTTTGTCCTGTAGTCCTCACATTCCATGAGCGATGTCTCTGACAAAGGGGGAAGAAGTGCTGTTTTCTGGGTCGGAATCTATCCACCTAACAGTTGGCTAGTTTTAACTTGAAGTAGTATTTTTTTTAGCTCTTCATATCAAGTGGCTTCATTCCTTGTCTGGAGCGATTTCCATTTAAAAAAAAAAAAAAAAAAAAAAAAAAAAAAAAAAAAATTTGCCAAGTAATTTTTCAGATTCTTTTTTATGAACCCGGTTCTCCTATGATTACTGGAATGATGGAGATCTTCCTAAGATTCCAGTTTCTTTTCATGCCATACATAAAACCTTGGTATTTAGTCATCTTCTCCCTCTGTTTAAACCAGCATCATTAGGGACACTGACTTCAACTAGGGTTGCTACTTACTCTCTCTCTCGTCTCATTTCACTATGCCAGGTTTAACAGCTCCGTTTTCTAGGTATGTAGCTGGAATGGTTTCAATTGCATAAGTCATAGTGGATTGTGTATAAATTATTTCCAACAGTTCTTTCTGGTATATGTTCACAGAACTTACTGATACACTTTAAAATAGCAAAAATTGTGCATGTAAAAATCTATATAACAACTGGGTTAAAGAAAGAAAAGGGGAAATACGACGAATTGGAGGGGGAAAAAAAGTAAAAGTTAAAAAGTTAAAAAAGTTAAAAAAAGTTAAAAAGTTAAAAAAAGTAAAAAAAAAAAAAAAGTAAACAAAAAGTATATTTATAACTTTACCATTAATATAGATATCTCGTCTCCATCTCCTTTGCGCTCCGCCTGCCGCCTACCTTATTCTCAGATAAAATAATAATAAAAAAGGAGAGTTGCAAAGACACAGGATTATACCGATTCCATAGAGACTTTGTTCAATCAATTTTCTATTTCTGAATAAAAGTGAACATTTTTTATCGTCGTTTGTATAAGGGATTCAGTGAACGAAGAGACACCAAAATGTTTAGACAGAAAAAAAACAAAAAAACATTTGCTTATGTAAGTTAAGAACAAACATTCAAATAAAATCTATCGTATAAAACAGAATTAATTTTTTATATGATGCTAATATTTAGTCACGTGTGAGAATCGTACTTATATATATTTATGGCAGTTGAAATAGGGCTCGATACTTCCATGCAGTTGCCACCATATTCACGTAAAGCATTGTCTGAATTGTTGGGGGGGGGGTACTATGACTCCGGGTCATTATCAATCTGAGAGTAATGGAAACTAAGTGGTAACTCCACAATCCCCAAAGATCTCAAATAAGGGCCGTAGTTTTGGGCCATACACAGGACGGTTGAGGGAGTCGATAGGGTTAGGGTGGGGGTGTAGTCAATAGGGTTGGGAAATAGAGTCGGCAGAAAAAAAAAAAAACAGAAATGGTTGGGAAAGACAGATTTCGGGGTGGTGGGCAGGGTCGAGGCGAACGTAAGAGTTGTCCACAACTGTACGAAGGTTCTTTGCATTTGTGACGATGTTTGAATACCTCTGCACGAACGAAACAGATGCATGGGAAAATGTTGGATAAGAGAAATGTATTCTTATACAAATGGTCAGGTCAACATCAAATGATCATCCAATACATTGGTGTGTATGCGTGCATGGGAGTCAAAGTTCTCAGAAATCAAGTGGCCCCTTTCCTGGGGCTAACATTTAATCTCTATATGAGATACATAGATATTCGAATATTCCATTAAAGTTCTCCTTTACTTGTCAAACGTTGACTTAGTAAAGAAGTTAAGAACATTAATTTTCCTCTCCCCCAATTGACCAGTTAACTATGTTATCGTATATCTTTAATTCATCTAGTCTGGTGGAGTATCCAGCTAAGTGTTGTTACTTCAAGTAACATCACTAGGAGAAGGTGCACTATTTTTTGTATGAACCAGTGTATAGCCGTGCTGAGGGGGATCTTATTTGTGCTTTGAATACTATGTTATTTTGAATATTTGGTTAGGGTTTACTTGTAGGGTGAAGTATCCTCGTGTCAGGTTGTCCTGACAAACCCCTGTACAGAGAGACGGAAGATACTCGAGGATAGTGTCTAGTAGGTAATTCAAACTCTTTCTCTCATATTTATGAGCAATAAAATTTCCAATTAATTTGGGACATCTTAAGTAGGATGGCCCCCTAGTGTAAATGTGGTATTGTGGTGACAGATTAATTAAGAGTAGGATAGACATTTTTTATCATTTTTGACCAACGACACCCAAAGCCCACACTTTTGATGGCCTTGTGCCTAATTTGTTCTGAATGCAGTTTTTTTTATATTTTCTGCAAATAAATAATTCAACGTGTAGTATCTGTTCAGTCATCAGTCAGTGAAGTGGAAGTTCTAGACCGAGGCAATTTTAATTTTTATCCCAATACAGAATGCCTATTTTTGTGGAGCTGAATTTTCGCCACAAAAAAAAAAAAAACTTTGTGTCTAATTGCCATCGTGAGGAGGCAAGTCAATAGGGAGTCTTGTGTCAAATTATTTTTTTTTTCGTTCAGCTTTTCAATTTTGCGAGGGGGAATCAGAGTTGGGAGTCAACAAATTTTGTAGAAGCAGCGGTCAGTTTTGTTTTATTTTATTTGTATCAAAATCGCGTCGGATTTTTGTTCAACTGACTCCCCACTTCTGCTGGGCCGACTGATGAAGAGGCAAAACAAATTGACAGAAAGTAAATAAAGATGAAACAATTGCACTTTAAGAATTTATGTAACAGACACACACTTTTGTATAATTATAACAACTCTTAGTCACCAAGGGGAGAGAAAAACGAGGGGAGACACAGATATTTTTAACTTTGGAGTGCACGCATCAGATACAGAAAAAGGCAGAATAAAAAAAAAAAAATTAAAAATAGGTGAACAACCCGCTATAATGAAGAGTTTCCAGGAAGCAAATTGTAGACGGGGAGTATAAAAAAAAAAAATAATAAATAAATAAATAAAAAAAAAATAATAAAAAATCAATGTTAGACATTTCTTAGCAGAGACATAATTGGAGGGAAAAGGAGAGTACGTGTTCTCTCCCCCCTCCCCTCTCTAGTACATCCCTCTTTCAGTATCTATATAAATACACCCACACAAACAAACAAAACGGCTCACATTTTATCGATTCAAAGTCTTCTACTTCATCATAGGCTATAAAAAGGAAGGGGGGGGGGTGACATCTATTATAATATAAAAGCATCTGCACAAATAGAACATGTGCAGATGTTAATGTATGCAAAACTAATATAATTTATACGTAATTTTAAATTGTAGCCAATAATCTAGTTTCCGATTATAGATTTGTAAGAAAAATGCAAGTTCGGGCTCCCGAGAAAATATATTCAGTCGTTGTCGCTGGCGTTAATCCATTTATCGTCTCGGTCCCTTCTACCCCAGCGTAAACAACCGACTGCTTTTATGGCAGTTGACAAAGCCGCTACGCAAATTACGCCTCCCATGTACTTCTTTACTTTCGAGGCGTCCGTGCAGAACACAGGCGATTCTACGCCACTTACGATGGAAGGATAGGCTTTGTTTATTACAATATCTCTGAATCGTTAAACTCAAGTATGCATATATGTTTGTGCAGGAGTAAAAAACTCCAAAACTAATCTTATGTTTCGCGAGGACTCGAGGCGCAATGGATATAAGTGCTGAGTAATAATCAGTTCTAAGTGACGACAGCCTTCTAGATGGTGAAGATTCAATTCTCAACACAGGAGATACTATACTTCTACCCGGTCATGACTGATGGAACGAGCGCAAGCAACCCCCCCCCCCCCCCCGTGGATCAAATAAAGAGTTTCGTTCGAAATTCCGTACAAATTTCAGAGTTCGACGAGACACACATGAAGAAGGTTGGAGGTTACATCGGCCGAAACGTTGTGAGAGTTACATCCAAGATGAGAACACTAGTCTGAATAATCCAAATAGTAATCATTATGAATTTTCAGACAGCTGCTAGGCATAAGGGTGGGTAATGTGGACTATATTTAGTTTAATATATTTTTATATAAAAGTGACAAAGGGGGACTGAAACACTTTGTGAAAATTCAGACATCTTCAATTTTTGTGAAATGTTAACCATAGGTATTTATCACCATCATCACCAGGGTTTTTGATCACTCCTGGAGGAGGAATCCCTTCCTGGTTTCCGACCATCTTATTCGTGATTGTCATTCAGAGGGGTTTTGCCATAGTCGCCATGCTAGGCACTGCGGTTTGCCGGCACTGTTTGCCCATAGCTAGGTGTCCACATACAGCACCTGGTATTCCCAAATGGTCACCCATTTTAGTACCGGCCAGGCTCAACGTCGCTTAACTTCGGTGATCTAACGGGAACCGGTGTGTCAACGTGATTGTGCCGTATTAGACATGAATTAATAAATACTTCCAAAATTGCAGTTTCTTTGGAATATTTTATGTTATGCAAAAAATGCACTAACAAAAACAATGGAAAAACTCCTCATCTTTCGAAATACCAAAACGAGAGCAATGTTTAAAATGAAAGTAACAGATCATATTAGAATAAGCGATCTTTTAGTAACGATGAAACTGCCGCAGATATCTTCTGTAGTTAAATGGAAATTGTTAGAACTATACGGACGCAAAAAGATCAACATTCGGAGCAGGAAGTAAACCACAGTAAAGACGGCGTGATAACGGATGTTCCAAAGTTATGAAAGACAGGAAGTCTTAAAGACAGTTAATACATGATAGATCTTTTTTTTTTTAATGGAAATCGCTCCAGACAAGACATGAAACCACTTAATGTAAGGAGCTTAAAAAAAGAATTTTAAAAAATTACTACTTCAAGGTCAAAAACTAGCCAATGATAAGTGTTAGATGGATAGATTCAGACCCAGAAAATAGCAATTCTTTTCCCCTTTGTCAGAAACATCGCTCATGGAATGTGAAGACTAAACAAAATAAGGGAAGCGAGAGTTACAAGGCTGTCGAAAGTAAACCCAAGGTTGTCCACGTTCTACTCTCCTGAAATTCTGGATGATGCGGAGAAGACGAAGATGATGTTTACAAAATATACAAAGAAAACGACAGAATCACTCGGCCTCTTGAAAAAAGAACTTTCGACAAATTTTACAGGGAAAATATAAATGTTCAGATGGTTTGTTTATAGATTTGTGGTAATCATCTTCAATTTTGATAAATCCATTACGCACAATAGTTGAATTGCACGACCCATCTCGGGTGTGAAGATGCGCCAAATCTTGCTTCACATAATTTGTTTCCCGTTTAGCCATTTATCAGAGAAAGTGAAACTCGATAAAAAAAAATAAAAGAAAAAACAAAGAATAATCACACGAACAAAAAAATGCAGCAAATAAACATTTCGAAATGCGACAAACAATAAAATATTGCACTTAAAACGTTTATCTAAAAACAAACTAATGAAATTACAAAATATCTGACGTATCCAATAAAACGTCGATATGATTTTTTTTCTCGTATACCAATCTTAACGAGAAAACCTAATCAATGTCTACATGCGTCATGAACGCAAGTTTTTTTTAATATCTACATGCGTCGTGAACGCAAGTCTTTTTTATATAGATTACTGTAGGCATAAATATATATGTGAATGAATGAATAACTGTGAAAGTCGGGCCCATTTCTCACACTAAAAGTAAAGTCAAAATGACATTTTCAACAACAAGTTGCGATCTATTTCTAAATTGAAAGTGGAAAGGCAAATTGCTTTCTTTTTTATGGTCACATTTAAGAGACAAATAAATTTGCATCGATATTACCGGAAAGTTAATGTTTATCTCTCTATACAAATAAAAAGATTTTGTTTCGTGTTTACAACAAAGTTATGAATGAAATGCTTATTTTAAATTAATGTTTCAAGTAGTGAAATTTGCAAAGCGATAGCGAGCCAGCAAAGCCGGTTTGTGCGCACACGCACAATTAGGTATGTTTATATATTCACTCCTAAACTAATTAACTGATCATTATGAATTTTGGAACACAGCTGTAAGGGTGGATAATGTGGGATATATTTAATTTATTTTTATGCGAAGCAGGGAAAGAAGGGGGTGGAGACTTTGTGAAGATTCAGATACCTCTGATTTTTGTGAAATTTTAATAATAGGTATCAGAACTCAATAAATATTCTCCGAATTTCAGTTTCTTTGAAATATCTTAAAGGGTCTTTAGGGAGTCATAATATGGACACAATGTCCCATTTGAAAATTTAAATATTTCAGATTTGCAT
Source organism: Sepiola atlantica (assembly GCA_963556195.1). Classification (NCBI taxonomy): domain Eukaryota; kingdom Metazoa; phylum Mollusca; class Cephalopoda; order Sepiida; family Sepiolidae; genus Sepiola; species Sepiola atlantica. The sequence continues at coordinate 9,154,146 of OY744541.1, read as the reverse complement.
TGAATTTGATCCATAGTCATGAGACACCAATTAAGCAATTTTTTCTGAAGACTACTTAAGCTTAAATTTTAGACATTTTCTAGAATCAAAATCATGTAGTAGGATTCTAGACATAAGGTGTAGTATCATATATTGATTTTAATCTTCCCAAGGGGACATAAAAGTGGTGCAAAACTGCATGACTCAGATATACACTCGGCTGGGAATAGCTTATGAATTCTATATTCCCTGTAAACTTTCTCCTTTGTAAGAAGTCGGTATGGCTCGACCACAGCTAATACTACACCAGGTACTTTCCTTCAATAACTACAAAACCTCTTCAACCACCGATTGTCATGGCAAATAGCACCCTGCCTGAGAGTTCATCATTCAAACTCCTCGGCCTAACTTTCACAGATAACAGGAATTGGAATAAATACATTGAAAACATTGCCAAGGCTGCTGCAAAGAAAGTGGGCTCCCTCTACCGTGCCAGTAAACTTCTCACACTTGACATCATCCTATATCTCTACAAAGCCACCATCCACCCATGCATGGAGTATTGTTGCCACATCTGGGCTGGTGCATCATCCGCTAGTCTCTCCCTCTTAGACAAGGTCCAAAAAAAAAGTTGTCAACTTGATAGGTCCCTCACTATCCACCAACCTCCAGCCCCTGTCCCATCGCAGCAATGTTGCTTCCTTGTGCCCGTTTTACAAGTACTTCAATGGACTGTGCTCTGATGAGCTTGCTGCCCTGGTACCCCACGACGTAAATTCACTAGACCAACCCGACAATCTGCCAAATCCCATCCATACACTGGAGGCCCCCAGGTGCCAAAGAGCTTTCTACTCCAAAAGCTTCTTTCCTCGTGCGGCTGGACTCTGGAACTTCATCCCTGTTTTCCTGACGGTACTGACATGCAGAAATTTAAAACTAATGTAAACAGACATCTCGCCCCCCAAAAAAACTTTCACCCTTTTTCTCAGCCCCTTACGACTACAGTGGCGGCCTGCCTTGTTTCGGGTGAACTATGTTCAAAAAAAAAAAAAAAGGTATTACAGGTTCGTTTTTCGTTTAAAACCACTTTTTACCTGTCCTGGGATGGGTATACTTCTAGTTATGAATCAAGTACGGATGACACCAGGAAAACTGTGGTTTTCTTGAGGATCGAAAATGTCCCTCCTCCACCCCATCCCCAGATTTTTTTAAATTGTATGAAATTCTCATAATTTTAATCATAAAAATCCACCAAAATTTGTAATCAATGATTTTGCAAACAGATTTGCTCTCTATTAGAAGAGAAAACGCCATCAAACAAAAATTGCACTTTTTTTTCCTTTTTACAAATATTTAAGAGTACATTATTTTTTTTTTTATTTTTACAAATATTTAAGAGTAGATTTTTTTTTTTTTTTCCAAAAAGAAATCTGACTCAAGTCAGTTTTCGGCCTTCATGGTTACATAAATTCATGCAAAAATTTTGGGTACTTGTCCAGCTTTTGAACCAGACAAAACAAAACAAAAAAAAACACGACTTTTACATAAACAGTTGGAAGATACCGAAGCGCTTATCAAATCAGAAGGCAAGAAAAAAAAAAGACAAGTTAAATTGTCAATTGATTAAATCAATTTAATTTTATGCAGCGGAAAAATTTCCTGGCAGACAGACAAGTTAAGGCAATTGATTAAATCAAAAATGAATGTCATCGCTTGAGGACAAGCGATTCAGTCTCCCGGAGGACTGATCGAATTTTGCCCGGAAAGAAAACTCTTAGTCAAAAAAAAAAAAAAAAAAAAAAAAAAAAACTTACACAACAAGCAAACATATTTGGAAGCTCGCAATTGGCGATGTTAGGGTTAGGATAAGGTTTAAAATCTTTAGTTTATTCATACACTATTAAATTTGAAAATGAATTTTAAAAATTTTTTAAGAAATAAAAAAAAAAAAAAAAAAAAGAAAACTTTTTTTCATTAATTTTCTTTGTCAAAAAATAAATACTTTTTCATAAAAATAAAATACAGTGAGTGTTTTTCTTGCTTTAAAAGTTGTTTCATGTTTTTCTGTTAGAATGCCACCTCGTTTTAATTTTGATGCTAGTTCCTTTTTTTCCTGCTTTTTCCAGCTGTTTAAGTAACTGTATCGGCAAAAGTTGGTTTTGTTTTGTTCAAAAACTGGACCAGTACCAAATTTTGGAAAAAAAAACAACAAAAAAAACCTAAGAACCCAATTTTGAGAAAATCACTAACGGAATACAAGTACTAGTGACTGCAGGTTTACTCTCGTTTCCAAACTCTGACGATTAAAAAAAAAAAAATATCTTCCAATTTGGCAAAGATTGCACTTCTCCATTTATCAGCTTTTCCCAGAATTTCCAGAATACCCGATAAAGCGTCCCCATATGTAATCAAACTTTGTTCATCCCATTCATTATTCAACTGACAATTATCACATTAACCCTATATCCTCAAATGGCTTTTGGCCTTGATGAGTGGGGATTCATTAGTTAAATGAATACCTCTCCCCCCCCATTTTTTCAAAATTTAAGTTTAAATTTTTTTGTTTTTTTTTAAATCTTACACATTCGCATTATTAGTGTTTAATTCATATCAAACAATATCGCGGGCGTTACTGTTCGACCACGTCTGTAATGACAATATCTGAAGGGGTCATGCCATTGCACCGATCAAGGGCAAGATGAGGGAATAGATGGTTCAGACATGTGCTGAACATCGATCATGACGACACCGTTGCAAAACTCGCTTTCCATTAGAAGTAGTCAGGAAGCGACAGAGGAAGAGCAATGACGAGATGGGCAGGCAACCTGCAAAAAGATCTCCATAAAACCGCCCTTCACTCGGAACCGAGCGTGTGATCGTGTCAAGTGGAGACGAAAATCCATCATTGCGAACTCTGCTGTAGTTCGAGACTAACGCAAAAAATAAAAAAAAAGATTTCATATCAAACAAATGTTGCAATAAGCGATATTTGTATCGATCAAATAGCGCTTATTGCATTCGACACAAAGGCTTTATATATAATTTTGGTTATTTGGACTACATTTCTCATCTTGAGTGTTATCATCATCACAATGTTTCGGCCGTTGTAACCTCCGGCCTTCTTCAGATGTATCTCTTCAAACTCGAGAATTCCAGATTCCCGAGTTCGAAGAGATACACCTGAAGATGGCCGGTGGTTACAGCGCCCGAAACGTTGTGATGATGATAACACTCAAGATGAGAAATGTAGTCCGAATAACCAAAATTATACAAATTATCGATCCTCATCTCAAAAATTCAGAAATTTAACAGACTTTACTTGTTCTTTTTAATCGAAGAATTCCTTCATGGATTTTCCGACAAAGGTTTTTTTGTTTTTTTTTAATGAAATTTCATTGCATTTGTGACTAAATCATTATGCAATTTCTGTTTTTCTTTTTTCTGGACAGTATAGAGAGATGTGTGCAGAACAGGAGACTTTGATGGTATGGTCACGTTGAAAAAACGGATGAGAGTTCTTAGGTTGTAGATGTAGAACAGTTGGGGTAGCAGGTTCAGTTCACGGGGGAAGACCTAGGAAACCATGGCAGGAAGTGGTAAGGATGGACTTGAGAGAAAGAGGGATAAATAAAGATCTGGTCAGAGATAGGTTACTTTGAAAGTCAATTTCTGAAAGTCGTCCAATGCATGACAGCATGTTAAACTGATGATGATGATGATGATGGTGATGGTGATTAAAAAAAAACAAAAAATAAAAAATAAAAAAAATAAATAAAATTAAAAAATTAAAATTAAAAAAAACTTACCAGGCTGAAGGAAGTCAGAAACATCACAAGTTTTATCCTGGAATGTGCGTGTCGTAACTCACAGGCCAACTGAGTTTGAGCATTGTCAATGATGTAGTGGAGACCCTGAAACAATTCCATAGAAAATATGAGAACAATGAGAGAGGGGAAGGAGGGGATAAATGGGGGGGAGGAAGGAAGAGTTAGTCAAAACAAGTTTAAAAAGGAAAAAAAAAAAAATCATTTCAAAGTCACGTTAGAACAAAAAAAGGAAACATTTTTACTAAACTGGAGAACAAAAAATATCTATGGCTTCAAATCAACCGACAGATTTTTGTTATATCGGTGATGAGGATAGAGACGAGGGGGAGGAGGGAGAGGAGGAGGAGGAGGAGGAGGAGGAGGAGGGGGCGACTTGCCGAGGATTATTGAAACTTAAGCAGGATGTTCTGACAGCATGTTTAATTTTCATTTCCTCTTTATTTTGACTACGGCTACGAAAATTCAAAAATATCTTCGTATAACCTCCGTTCTGTATGAATTTTTTTAAATGAATAAAATGTCGACTGATAGCCTGACTTCGTTACAGTTTTCATTTATTTGGTATTTTCTTCAAACCAGGCAGAGCAAGAATAAAAAAAATTTCAAAACAAAACGTGCGATTTCTTTTTGAATAAACCAATGCTATTTGTTCGGTTCTAAGCAGTTATTAGCGAATTTCTGTTACAAGATGAAATGCTAATTTATTTTGAAAACAAAATGCTAATTGCCATGGTTAGAGGAATGACCTTGTATTATAACAATTATATTTTGTAATGGGGTTTCTAAATCAAAGATTTTCATTTTTAGATCATTAGAGTTCCATGAGTGCCTCTGAGATAATATTGCTACGTCCATAGCAGTTAAATTTTTTTTATTTTAAATAACCTAAGTTGAAGAGACTCAAAAATGAACGGAAGTACAAAACTCTTCCAACTTTGGTGGGCATTTTTTTAGTATTTCTCCTAGATCTAGAAAGTTATTGTCAAGGCAGTTTTCAAAAACTAG
>OY744541.1:9091835-9144335 GCA_963556195.1 Sepiola atlantica | reverse complement strand
CCTTTTCCGTATCTCCGGACGAGCCGATTCCACGGACATGGTCCTTTACGAAGAAGAGAGAACTCTTCCCGGGGCTCCCGGCGACGTCTCCGGGCTCGCTTGCGTCACCGCGGTTTCGCCCGGGAAGCGACGGGCGCCGCCGACATTGCTGCCGACGACGTCGCCACCCCCGGGCCCTCTCCGAGTCCGGGTTCGGGAATATTAACCCGATTCCCTTTCGACGGGAGGCCGACCGCTGTCGTTGTGTGTTTTTTCGGTCGTCCCGTCTTTTGTCGCCTGTCGACGACGGCGGACGGTCCGACCGTTTTTTTTCCACATTTCTGCACTACGGATCCGGCGCCTTTCGGGAAGACTTTCGCCCGCGTCTTAGGACCGACTGACCCGTGCTCGACCGCCGTTGGCACGGAACCCTTCTCCACTTCGGTCTTCGAAGGTCTCGTTCGAATATTTGCTACTACCACCGAGATCTGCACCCGCGGTCGGCTCCACCCGGGCTCGCGCCCTAGGCTTCCGTGCTCGCCGCGGCGCCCTCCTACTCGTCGCGGCATCGTTTCGGCGCGAAAGAATCATCGCTCCTCGCCGCGACGGTCCGGCATCGGTCCGTCGCTCCAGCGCCATCCATTTTCGGGGCCGGTCGATTCGGCAGGTGAGTTGTTACACACTCCTTAGCGGATTCCGACTTCCGTGGCCACCGTCCTGCTGTCTATATCGACCGACACCCTTTCGGGGATCTCATGGGCGTCGCGTTAGGCACCTTAGCCGGACGTTTGGTTCATCCCACAGCGCCAGTTCTGCTTACCAAAAGTGGCCCACTTGGCACTCGCATTCGTTTTCGACGCCGCCGCGGGGGCGACGCGAAAATCTGGGGTCGGCTCCGTTGTTCGGGAGAGTCGGCCCGTTCCACCCGTTCCGAGTTCGAGAGTAGGTCGAGGCCGTGAACGGCCCCGGGGCCTCCAATCGTTCGCTTTACCGGATGGAATTGCGACGATCGAGCGCCAGCTATCCTGAGGGAAACTTCGGAGGGAACCAGCTACTAGACGGCTCGATTGGTCTTTCGCCCCTACACCCGGTTCCGACGATCGATTTGCACGTCAGAGGCGCTTCGGACTTCCACCAGAGTTTCCTCTGGCTTCATCCCGACCGGGCGTGGATCGCCATCTTTCGGGTCCCTGGTCGCTCGCTACGCCAGAGTCGGCCGAGTCGTACTCGGAGAAGGGAACCGACCCGGGGGTGATGCGCCCGCGCGCAGTGCCTAAACTCGACGACAAAATAGGACTAGTTCAAGCCGCGGGATCTCACCGATGGGCGGAAGGAGGATGGAAGCTGATGCCCCGCAATTCCCTGACGTCCGGTCCCCGTCTAGGGGAGGAGGGAACGAGAATTTACGACCGCGCGCCAGCCGCAGGCCCTCCCTCGCCTCGCGAGGAGGAGAAGTGCGGAACCTGCGGCGAACGGCGACGGAAGGCGAGACACCGCGCCGGCGGGATCGGGCACGGCTCGGAGGCGGAGGGGGGGAACGGAGAGACGGCCGAAACCGCACGCCAGCCCTCCCCCCGACGACTTCGCCACGACACCTCTCCCGGTCGGCGCCCTCCGACACGCTCTCTCGCTTTCGCTAAGCCTTCGGGGTTAGTCAGAGGGGGCCCCTACGACTCGCGAACGGCCAGGACTCCTCGGTCCGTGTTTCAAGACGGGTCGGGTGGGTTGCCGATGCACGTCGCTGACCCGAGGTGGCGGGCGGCCGAAAAAGGGCGTCGCCGAGCGACCGACGCCGGACGGAACGGGCGCGGTCGGGGCAAGAAACCCCGAAAGAACCCGAACACCGGCGAGGTGCGTGACGGCGAGGCCGCGCCAGTTCTCTCCCGACTCTTCTCTCGCGCACGCCCGAGACGGTGGGGCGCCGAGGGAGCGACGCGAGCGTCGCCCGCGCGAGACGTCCGACGGGATTAAAGACGAACCGGCTCGCCACGTATAACGGATCGCGTCAGATTTCCTCCGTCCCCGGCAGAAGGGGGCAGTTACGTTCGCGGGCCCGACGGCCGGTGGCCCCCGCCGTCCACGAGTGAACGGCGGGGGTTTTCAAAAGCGCCTGCCGCCTACGGAAAAACCCGCGTGTCGACCTGCACGCCGGGAACGGGTCGCGACGACGGACCGGAGGGGAAGTGCGTCCGGTGCCGGCCGTGCGGAAGTCGCGCCGAAGCGCCCGCGCCATAGATTGCCGAGCGGTGAGAAGGCGACGAGTGCAGCGGAGTCGCGCGCAGAGGGAGCGGGAGGAAAGAAGAAGCGGCGGCGACGGATGCGGCAGGCCGGCGGCAGCGAGTAGAGAGGGCGAGGGGCACGAACCCCGCGGTCCCCCCATCGCAGCCGCCGTCGCCGCGGTCGTCACCACGTTTCCCTTCCCGCTGTCTACGCGGCCCGTCTCCTTCGTCGGCGACGCGGGCACAAAAGCTGGCCCGCGGAGAACGAGTCCCCGCGGACACGACGACGACGTCCGCGACAGCCTGTTAGAGGTACACATCGAGTTTGGGCTCGAGCCTAGGCAGCACCGGACTGAGTCCCCCCGCGATCGCGGTGAGCGGTCCCACCCGTTTACCCCTGGGCGGTTTCACGTTCTCTTGAACTCTCTCTCCAAAGTTCTTTTCAACTTTCCCTCACGGTACTTGTCGACTATCGGACTCGTCCCGGTATTTAGCCTTGGATGGAGCTTACCACCCGATTTGGGCTGCGTTCCCAAGCAACCCGACTCTCGGATCGAAGACCGTCGCTCGCCGTCCGCACCGAATGGGCCTGGCACCCGCCGCGGGCGGCCCCGATCGAGGGAACTCCGAACTACGCGAGACGAAAACGAACGGCTGTCTTCGACCCATGCGCCACACGTCCCGAAGCCTTTTACTTGCGACGGGATTCGGCGTTGGGCTTCTCCCGGTTCACTCGCCGTTACTAAGGGAATCCCGGTTGGTTTCTTTTCCTCCGCTTAGCGATATGCTTAAGTTCAGCGGGTCGTCTCGTCCGAGCCGAGGGCGGCGGATTTGTGTTGTGTTTTGTTTGTGTCGTAGCGGGGTAGGGATCTCGCATCGGCAACAAGGGGCGCCGCCGATGGCTACGCGTGTCGGCCTACGCCGTGACGACGCACCACTTTCTGTTGTTTTTCTGTCGACGTGGCCGCCTTCGAAAGGCTGTGCTCGGCACACGCTGCTCAAGGGCTAAAACCTCCAGAGAGCGAGACGAGCAGGCGACGCTTGCGTTGCGGCGACAGACAGCAGTTGTGGGCGACGGCAGCGGCCGGCCGGACAAACTCCTCCTACTCCTCCTCCACAGTGTTCTGCACGCGGTCGGAAAGGGAAAGACTCCGCGGTCTGCCTACGGGAGACGAAGGAGAACGAAGACGACGACGACGACGAAGAAGAAGAAGAACACCGAGTTTAATCGGTTCTTTCTCCTCCTGCCGCCGCCGCCGCTCCTCTCCTGCGACGTCCCGGTTCCCACCGTGTCGCCGGCGGCGTCACGGGGACGGCAAGATGTGCTTTCGTTAACGAGAAAGACATGTCATGTTCCGCCTCTCGACCGGACGTGGCCCCGAGACAAGGGATCTCGGAGCCGCAATGTGCGTTCGAGGTGTCGATGTTCACTGAGTCCTGCAATTCGCATCAGTTCTCGCGGCTGGCCGCGCTCTTCATCGACGGACGAGCCGAGTGATCCCCCGTCCAGGGTTTAGCACTTGGTTTTTGTTTTGTTTTTTGTTTTTTTTTGTTTTCAAGTTTTCGTTTTATAGGGGTGTGTGCGAGGAGGTTGACGGCTGCTGCTGCAATGCGACGGCGGCGGCGACGACGACGACGATGGCCTCGGACGGACGGACGCAGTGCAGTTAGCTACTCCGCGGGCGTGTCCGTGTAAGGCGGGGAGGCCCGGTGGCGGTCGACGCGCGCGGCAGCGGTAGCAACGGCGGCAGCAGCAGCAAGCAAGCAAGCAAGCAAGCAAGCAAGCAACGTCGGTTTCGCGGTGGGCTGAGAAGTGGGCGACGCGGCGGCCCGCATCTCGCTCCGCTTTTCACGTTTTCACGTCGCAGCAGCAGCAGCAACGACGACAGGGGCGGCGTCGGATCGCTGTGTGAACGCTGAACGATAATGATCCTTCCGCAGGTTCACCTACGGAAACCTTGTTACGACTTTTACTTCCTCTAAACGATCGGGTTCGGTCGTCTTCTCCAGGCATCGAACGCCGAGGCTGACGCGCACGAGTGTCGTTGCCGACACCGCACACTGCCCGGCGGCGTCGTCGGCCAGATCCGAGGACCTCACCGGACCGTTCGATCGGTAGTAGCGACGGGCGGTGTGTACAAAGGGCAGGGACGTGATCGACGCGGGCTGTTGACCCGCGCCTACCGGGAATTCCTCGTTCACGGGGTTGGTTACAGGCCCCGATCCCTATCACGGGAGGTGGTTAAGAGGTTTCCCAACCCTCTCGGGCCGGGGCGAAGTCCCCGCTGATACCTCCAGTGTAGCGCGCGTGCGGCCCCGGACATCTAAGGGCATCACAGACCTGTTATCGCTCCGCCTCGTGTGGCTTTCTGCCACCCGTCCCTCTAAGAAGTGCGTGAGAAAACCGACCCGGACCCGAGCGCCACGAAGGACGCCGAGCCCGCCGTAAAAATCACTCACATCGGCGCACTAGTTAGCAGGCCGGAGTCTCGTTCGTTATCGGAATCAACCAGACGGATCGCTCCACCAACTAAGAACGGCCATGCACCGACGACGACGATGATGACGACGACGATGACAGACACCCGACACGGACAGAGACGACGGAGGAATGAACCCCCGCGCCCCCGGCCCGAGCGAGCGTTGCCGCCACCACCACCGCTAACCCCCCAGACCCCGTGATTTCGTTCCCAGCCCATTACCGCTCCCGGATCCCGACTCGACATCCTCGTCCACCTCGCCGGCAGGACCGCGTGACGGATATGCTAGCGGTTGACACCGGCGGAAAGGGCCGGGAATGCGAACGGACGACCAAAGTCAACGACGGACGATGGCGCCGCCGCCCCGGGGCCGCTTGCGCGACCACGAACCCGAGTTCGGACTACGAGCTTTTTAACCGCAACAACTTTAATATACGCTACCGGAGCTGGAATTACCGCGGCTGCTGGCACCAGACTTGCCCTCCGGTTGGTCCTCGTTAACGGATTTGAAGTGTACTCATTCCGATCGCGGGGCCTCGACAGAGTCCCGCGTCGTTATTTTTCGTCACTACCTCCCCGTGCCGGGAGTGTGTAATTTGCGCGCCTGCTGCCTTCCTTGGATGTGGTAGCCGTTTCGCATGCTCCCTCTCCGGAATCGAACCCCGATTCCCCGTTACCCGGATCGACCAGTGAGTTATCCAGAGTCACCAAAGCGGAGCGCGCCGCCCTATGAGCCCCGCCGCCGACGACAGCTGACGCCGACGACGACGACGGGAGGACGGAATGACGCGCATCGGTCTCAGTCTAATATGTAGCGCCGCGACCCGGAACGGCCGACGCGGGTGCCAGCGCGCAAGGCGAGGCGACGACAACGCGCCGACCGATCGCGGCCTGTGTCACATGTATTAGCTCTAGAATTGCCACAGTTATCCATCGCCTCCGAGGAGGAATACGGTCCCGAGGATTAGGTCCGGTTCCTGAGCCATTCGCGGTTTCGCCCGTTCTAATGCGTGGCGTGAACTTACACTTGCATGGCTTAAGCTTTGAGACAAGCATATGACTACTGGCAGGATCAACCAGGTATCGCTGAGTGGCGGCGTCGTTGTTGTCACACAACGTGCGTGTGTTGCTGCTGCTGCTACGGCTGCTGCTTTTTGGCTACTGCCTGTGCTTGCCCGCGTCTCTTCTTCACCAACAGCGGCGGCTCGATCGCGTCGTCGACGAAAGCGGCGGCGGCGGCGGTCGAGGCTAGAGGTGGCGGCGGTGGTGACGATGTCAGGCGGGCGGGCGCGCAAAGGCAGGCAAGCGAGCGAGCGAGCGGACAGTCAGCATCTCGGGTAACCGAGGAGAGATAACGTGCACGTGGCGCGTTCTCGTAAGCGACTCCTCGGTCCGATTCATTTGAGCGTGGCGCCAATGCGTGTTCGGCGGCGGCGGCGGCAGAGGCTGCGAAGGAACGAAGGCGGCCTTCACCTCTGCTGCTGCTGCACACGCCAACGGCAACCTAAAGCATGTGGCAGATCGGACGACGACGACATCGACAGATCCCCTTTTCACAATCGCATCGAGTTAAGGCGAACGAGTCCGATTCGAGCACCGAGTCGCGCAAGGACTATCGGCACAAGTATCGATCACTGACGGGAGCGCTTCGCCGGACGGTGATTATGTTACCCATCCGGCAGCCGTTCGAATCGACGGTAGGGGAGTACAGCGGGAACTGCGGACGGAAAACGATTAGGCGACTACGACGACGCCTGCTGCGGCTTCTTCTTCCTTTGCGTTAGATGGCGGCGGCGGCGGCGCTGTCTACGCGTCGGTCGACAGAAGATGCAGACGTCGTGGCTACGCGTTATCGGACAAGGGGTCGCTGCAGCACGAGTACCGCGAGCGGGAAGTCCAAAGTTTTGCCAGACGCAAGGTGCGAGAGGGCAGAGTCCATTCACTACGGCGGCGGCGGTGGCGGTGGAGGAGGACTCAGGCGGCGACAACGACGACACGGAGTCGGCGGGTTCCTGGAGGAAAGACGGTCGAACGTACAGGTAGGCGAGTCTACGAGGGTGCGACACGGCTCTTCCTGTAAGGAGGCTTCGTTCGACGGCGGCAGCGTCGGCGGCGACAGAGGCAGCGGAGGCGGCGGCAATGTCGTCGTCGGCGGCGTGTCTCCCTCCGGAGGATATATATCGGTCGCGCAGCGATTTTGTTGTGCGCCCGCAGGTCAAGCCAGATCGAGAGCACGTGCAGCAGCAGCAGCAGCAGCAGCAGCAGCGAACGGCGGCGGCGGCGCTAGGACGAGGACCACGGCGGATATGGCGGCGATGATGACGAGGAAGAAGAAGAAAGGTGCAGTAAATCAACCACGTCGGACCACGACCACCGAGAGGACCACGACGACACGACGAACTATCGATGCAGGGGTTACAAACGAGCGCACATGCGGTAGGACAGAAGGCGGAGGCGGCGGCGGCGGAGGCGGAGGCAACAGAAATGGCGGTGGCAGCCCTTGGCCAGTCGAGCTGTCTTTCTGATGCTGTGCGAACCACGAGACAAGTCCATGAGAGCGATCTGGACCAGGTCGAGGTAAAATGTCGCTGTTCGCCAAGCTCTCACACACCAAAGTGTGTTTCCTACCGAACATGTTTTATAAAGCATTTGGTGTTACAACCCCCAGAAGTGGTGTCGCTACCCGGCGAGACCCCCCTCCGACGCCGGAACGGGGGCTACGAAAAAAAACTGGCACGATTCGTTACGACCTTTCCGGTCGAGGTCGTCTCGCCGGCGCCGGATCGCGATCCTCTGGTGCCGGTCGGCGCGCGCAGGCGAGGCGACAGCCGGTCGGGGCGGCCAGCACTTTGTCGATTTTCGCTCCGACGAGTCTGCCGCCTGGTGTCGCTCGCCGCCCTGCCGGCGGCACGGCCCGGCCGGGCGTGCCACGCCACCCGCCGTGCCGCGCCGCCGACGCCCGCCACCGCGACCACCGGCGAGCACCAAGCAAGCGGCACAGGCACCGGCACCAGCAGCGCGACAACTTGGCGTGTTTCCTTCCGAACATGTTTTCTAAAGCATTTGGTGTTACAACCCCCAGAAGTGGTGTCGCTACCCGGCGAGACCCCCCTCCGACGCCGGGACGGGGGCCACGAAAAAAAACTGGCACGATTCGTTACGACCTTTCCGGTCGAGGTCGTCTCGCCGGCGCCGGATCGCGATCCTCTGGTGCCGGTCGGCGCGCGCAGGCGAGGCGGCAGCCGGCCGGTCGGGCGCGGCCAGCACTTTGTCGATTTTCGCTCCGACGAGTCTGCCGCCTGGTGTCGCTCGCCGCCCTGCCGGCGGCACGGCCCGGCCGGTGCGTGCCGCGCCCTCCCGCCCGCCAGCCAGCCAGCCAGCCAGCACTCTGCTCTCTGCTCTCTAGAACTTCTTACTTTGTCGATTCGCTCCTTCTGTCTCTTCTCTTCTCTTCTCATCGCCTCACAATTAATTATACAAGTGCCAATTACAAATCAGATGGCGCCAGGCCACATTAAGCGAGTCAAAGTTACTCCCGCCGTTTATCCGCCGTGCCGCCTGGTGTCGCTCGCCGCCCTACCGGCGGCACGGCCCGGCCGGGCGTGCCACGCCACCCGCCGTGCCGCGCCGCCGACGCCCGCCACCGCGACCACCGGCGAGCACCAAGCAAGCGGCACAGGCACCGGCACCAGCAGCGCGACAACTTGGCGTGTTTCCTTCCGAACATGTTTTCTGGCTGGCGGGCTTCATGTCTCTGACCTTTCCGTTTCGATATCTCGCGTTCACTGTCTTCTTCGCCAATGCGCTCTTCACCTTAAGTGAGTCACGCTTACTCCCGCTCTTCACCCTTTCGAGTTTTCCTCGTGTCGTCGCCGCTGCTGCTGCCGCCGCCGCCGCCGCTTACCCACGATGCATTTACCGCGACGACCCCCGTCCGACGGAGTGACGGCGTGCAGTCTTGCTCAGAACCACGTGCTCAGTGTCAGCGATTCCTCTTGCCGAAAGCGAGAGGAAAGAAAAGAAAGAAAGGAAGGAAGGAAGGAAGGAAGGAAGGAAGGAAGGAAGGAAGGAAGGAAGGAAGGAAGGAAGGAAGGAAGGAAGGAAGGAAGGAAGGAAGGAAGAAAGAAAGAAAAGTTGCCGTAAGAGGAGGAGAGAACTTCTCTGCTCTCTTCTCCCCATCCGGCGGTCATCCCTCGCTGAGGACGAATCGGGTCGGTCGAGGGCTTAGTCTCAATTTTTGTAAGCCATAGTGTACTTTCGTTAGTGTGCTGGCTTTTCTACCCCCACCAAACTTTTTACTCTTTGTGAATTTTTTCTGATGATTTTGTAATGTTGCAGAGACGATATTGACATAAAAATGTTGCTTGGCACAAGACAAATGAAACGGACCGTAAAAAATATATCTCACAGAAATGTTATGTTTTTTTGGGAAATGAGAAGAAATAAAAATAAAAATAAAATAAAAACATGATTATTGGATTATAATACGAACCTGACTTTACCACTTCACTTAGGAAGTGGGAAAAATACAAACGCTGGTTGTTACTATCACCAATAAAAACAATAACAAAAACATAACTTGTACTAATATATATATATATATACTTATTAATGACAATATATGTATAAGCATAAACTATTAGTGCCCTTTTACTTTGTAGTTTCCTTAAAAGATTCAGCTCGATGATTGTCAATTAGTGACAACACAGAAAATATAAGTCAGGTTCATATTATATTCTAATAAAAATGTTTTTATTTTATTATTTTTATTTTTTCACATTTCCAAAAAACATAACATTTCTGTGAGATATATTTTTTACGGTCCGTTTCATTTGTCTTGTGCCAAACAACATTTTTATGTCAATATCGTCTCTGCAACATTACAAAATCATCCGAAAAAATTCACAAAGAGTAAAAAATTATTGGATTAAAGTGTCTTGAAAAAACCTACACTATACAGTGGTTCATTTTTGGGTGAAACCAAACAAAAAAAGAAAAGAGCAAACTCCCACGTGGAGGAACCCACTAAAACGCCATTTTTAATTTTTCGTTCAAAGCTAAATATCATCCTAAAAATTGTGCGGACATTTATAAATTTTTAATTCAGTAATATTTCTTAAAATATTAATAAGTTCTATAATATATATATATATATTTTTTTTTTTTATATTAGTACATGTATTATATTTGTTTCTATAAATGTTAATCCATTGAAACTCCAGTGTTTATAAAAAGTGCTCTATAACAAGTAAAGCTGTTAGTATAAATTTTTATTTATACAAACACTATTAATTTTTGTATAAATAAAAAAAAAAAAAAAAAAAAAACCAACACCAACACCAACACCAACACACACATGTAAAATTATGAAAGCCTTGAGAATGCAGCTGAAACAATCTCCTGAGCCTCGCACTGGCTTGGTCGGACCGATACGGGAAGGGGGTTGTGCGAGCGCCACTACCGCTTATGCTCCTTTGCTAATTAAACGCTGCACAATAAATGTAGTTCCTCTTTATTTACCGAATCGGCATTCATTCTCTTTATCGAACGAAATATATGAGCGCTGAAATCGCCAATGAAAAGGCTAACATTACAAAACCACAAAATGGCTTCATTAGTCGAAACTGGCTTCATTAAAGGCATTGTAGGTCAACATTAGTTGCATTCAACAACTAATGGACAAACTAAATGTATTCAGTCAATAAGTAACATTTCAGCTCCGAAAACATTAGGACAACGGCAGAAAAGAGGGGCGAATAAATATTCTATGAAACTCGGCCGATTGATGGCATTTCGAAGATGGTTACTTACATTATTATCCATGTGCTCTTTCACCGCCTTTAAATGCTTTTTTTTTTAGCGTAGTCAACCCCACCCATGGGAATTTTGAACTGGACGATTTACTCCACTGGGGTAGATTGTTCCAGAAATTTTACACATCTAATATCAGTAAATTTTTTTTGTTAATTTCTTTTACTGAGGATTGAACTCAAAACCTCTAGGTAAAATTCTCTTGAGAATATCTCTTATGTAATGTGAACAAAAATCTTGCTGCCCACCAAAGTGGCTCTCTCCAAAATCTGACTCCTCTCAAAGTAGCCCCTTACGCTATAGTAGCAATATGCCTGGTTTGGGGTGAATAAAAACATTTATATCATCTTGGCTATGCATCCAGTATGACAATCTAGTAGGAAAGGGGGGGGGGGGAAGGGGGACTATTGGGACACTATCTGAGCTAGGGTTAAATTGTTTGAATATGGTAAAGGAGAGTTTACAAAGCTAGTTAAATTTAAAAATACAAAATTAGTGTCTCTCTCTCTCTCTCTCTCTCTCTTTACAGCTATGGGGTAAACAGTATTACTGCTTGTAGTGATATTTCCTTTTCTTTTTAGTATTTCCTTTATTAGCTTCAACAGAGAGTGAGAGTGACAGAAGCGAAAGTAATAGCAAACAACATACGATGAAAGAGAGTGAGAGAGGATGAAAGTGATAGATAGAAACTTCGTAAGAGATGGGTCACTTGGTGGGTTCACTGAAAATTGTGGTCAATTAGAACAATTAAAATAGGTTTTGTTTAAAACATAACTCAATCCCAAAACTGAGGAATATTTTAGCATGTATTTTGGGATTCAAAAATATATATAAAAAAAAGCTTTAGGGAAACAAATGTTGATTAACTCAGCTGAGTTATAAAGATAGATTGTTGTTTTTTTGTTTTTTTTTTTAAATCTAATAAATATTAAATTGTATCGAAAGTAAAATATAAAATCTTTCGAATTTTTAGTTTTTGATTTGGTTTGTTTGGGTGTTCTGGGTTTTTTTCTAAACATTTAATCAAATCATTTGATCAACCAGTTAAAAAGATAGAAAGGTGTCACATTTAGGGAGGTGCCACTCGGAGCACTTTTTCCTGTCGTAACAGAGTTCGAAATCGACTTTGCAGTCTCGGGGGGGGGGGGGGATGATCTTTTCTGTTCTCTACACCCGCTTTTTCAAAGAAGAGACACTGCTAGTCTTTCTCTACTCGATCGTTATTCCCATGAAAGGTGCTCGACTGAGCTTTAATCTCTGGTTCCTCCTTGTAAGACATTCACAGCAAGAACTCGTCTGTTTACCACAACTGCAAAGAACCCCCCTTTCTTCCTCAGTGGACCTAACATCAAACAGAACTTTCATGAACAGTTTCTTTCCAAGATTGCTTCCCTGAAGACTACAACATGGTCCTCTTCAAAGCTAATGTACATAAACACTTGTCATAAGTCTTAAAATTTTATTCATTCCATTCATCATTTTTCAACCCTCTCATAATATTCATCAGCATTCAACTGTCAATTAACCCTTTTATCCTCAAGTGGTTTCTAGCCTTGATAAATTGTGACTCCTTATTAAAAAAGTTTAAATTAACTTTTGCTTTCTTAATGGACTCAACAAGAATTTATTTAGAAAAATAAAATTAGTTGCAGAAAAACAATCCTAATAGCCTGTACAGATATTCAGTTCTCCAGAACACTAGCAGAGTCCATTAAGACTAAACAAGCGCTGACAATTAGAGTATAAGCTTAGAATATTAAATACAGATTTAAATAAATGACGCTAACACATGTATCGATTAATACATCAGAAGTATAACTGGATGGCGAAGCTTTGTTACCATGGTGATATATCATTGGAGCACATAGTGGAGTAGGTGCTAGTGTGATTGCAAAAGTTAGGAGTTGATTGAGTAAGTTCAGGGAACTTCTGCCATTACTAACCAGCAGGGCATTATTACTGTCGACCAAGGGAAGAGTCTAACATGTGTGATGTATGGAAGTGAAACCCGACCAGTAAGGATTGAGAACACGCGTTGCATGGATAGAAATGATGTGGGAAGGATATGATGGATGTGTAATGCGATTCTTAAAAAAAAAACTGATGACCTCAGAGGAAGATTAAATCTGGACAGTATAGAGAGATGTATGCAGAAGAGACTTTGATGGTATGGTCACATTAAAAGAAAGGATGAGAGTTCTTGGGTTAGTAGATGTAGAACAGTTGAGGTAGCAGGTTCAGTTCGCAGGGGAAGGCCAAGGAAAACATGGGAAGTGATATGAATGGATTTGAGAGAAAAAGAAATAAATAAAGACCTAGCCAGAGATAGGTTATTTTGGAAGTCAATTTCTAAAAGCCGTTCAGCACGTGCCAGCATGTAAAACGTACGTTAAACTGATGATGATGATGATGATGATAAAACAATGAGGGGGGGGGGGGGGTCAACTTAATGTCAAGAAGTAAGCAAGCCGAAGGAACAAAGAAAAAGTGAAACAGATTAGGATAAAACATTGAGGATGTATGTATAAACCATCATCACTGCTGTTTTTGTATTGTTAGACTGGACTAGGTTTTAGGAGAGCTGGAGAAACGTATTTGATTATTTAACTAAAAAAATTTTATTTTCATAAATAATTATAGGATAGATATTTTTATCATTAGAAACAATGACATTAAGAAAAAAAATGATATCAAATTAATTAGACGTTTTCTTTTTGCAAAAAAATATGCAAATTAGCTAATCTTTAGATGTCAATCACGTACACATGATCAGTATATTAGAAGAAAAGAAAAAAAACAGAAACTAAATGGAAAATGCTAAGAAAAGATTTTAATTTTAAAATATTGATAATTCTGAATCATCAAATCGGTAAGAACTATAACCTGACCTAATTTTATTAAATTCAAAATAAATACCTACATTTTCTTTAAAAACAAATATTTTCAATGGATTAAAAAATATATGTACATAAATAAAACTACTGTTTTGAGAAAATGGAATAAACTCATTCAAATATTCATCAGTTTTTAGAGTCTCGGAATAAATTGTCCATTGTTTATGAAGTACCGATGATAAAGTCCTTGGGTCAGCACAATGGGTTGAGGTTATTTGTTGAGTCCCAAGAATAATTATTGAATAACATTTATAGAAGCAAGTTCAATAAACAACCCATTGAA
Source organism: Sepiola atlantica (assembly GCA_963556195.1). NCBI lineage: Eukaryota > Metazoa > Mollusca > Cephalopoda > Sepiida > Sepiolidae > Sepiola > Sepiola atlantica. Next base: position 9,130,669 of record OY744541.1, on the reverse strand, counting down.
CTATAATTGAATGGTTGAATTGACTGAAAAAGAAATAATTTAATAATTATTAAAATATGTTTTGTACAAATTCGTTGATTTTCTGAGTATTTTTAAATTGGGGAGATGTAAAAGCTGTTCACAGTGGAATAGGGTAAAAAAATGGATGGTAACATTTAATGCTGCTAAAACAAAGCTCCTTTCTTTTTCAACAACTACAAGAAACCTCTTGAACCACCGATGGTCATGACAAATAACACCCTACGTGAGAGTCGGACTGACATTTACAGGTAACATGAATTGGAACAAATACATAGAAGACGTGGACAACAAAATAGAAGAGGTAAAAGTGTGTGCAACATTTTTCTTCTAAAATTTTTCTCCCTCTCACTCTCTCTCCAGTCACAGACAGACTACACTTTGATCCTAGCCAAAGACTAAGAAGAAAGTGTATTTTAATTAGAGTTTCACACCAGATGTGGATTTAAAAAAAAAAAAAAAAAAAAAAAAAAAAAAACGCTAAATGACACCCCCCCCCTCCCCTCTTACTAATTTTGTGAATGGTAACCCACAAGAGAATCGATACTTACAGAAAACAAAAAAATGTTTATATTTTGTGCGCGGCAATGCTGAAAAAGAATATATCAGCTTTGTGGGCGTGTCTTGTGTAGTTTCTGACTTTTAGCTGGACACAGACACACGCACTTTATATAACAGATAAAAACGACCGGTTAAATGCAATTTAGAATGAAAATATGTTACTTCGTATCAGGCTAAGAAAAGAATATTTCTAAGTTTTTTTTTTAACATATGTAAATTGTTAACATGTGCCTCTGAAGAGAAAATTGTGGAATGTTTATTTTTTCTGAATGGCTTATGTTTTAATTAGCAATGGAAAATGGATCTGTGATGAACGTGATGATCCTGAAACAAGATCGAGCGGTGGAAGTGGGGGCCATTCCCACCATAAAAGAGTCTGTCTTTGCCTGGCGTGCGATTTAAAAGTTAAATAAATATTTGAATTGCAGCACTGGATTACGAATACCGGCTTAATTTTAGTTATTTTTATTTTAACATCCGGAACAGCAAATCCACATGTAGTTATGCAAATCGATTTTCAGATGATTTAATTCGATGAAAGAAGAAACAAATCGCTTTTGTCATCAATTATTTTCTAAACTTGAGATTGTGAAGAGCAGAATGGAGAGAAAGAGAAGAAAAGAGAAAGGAGAGAAAGAGAAAGGAGAGAAAGAGAAAGGAGAGAAAGGAAGGAAAGAGAAAAGGAAAGAGGAGAGAAAGAGAAGAAAAGAGAAAGGAGAGAAAGAGAAGAGAAAGAGAAGAAAAGAGAAAGAGAAGAAAAGAGAAAGAGAAGAAAAGAGAAAGAGAAGAAAAGAGAAAGAGGAGAGAATGAAGAAAAGAGAATGAAGAAAAGAGAATGAAGAAAAGAGAAAGAAGAAAAGAGAAAGAGAAGAAACGAGAAAGAGAAGAAACGAGAAAGAGAAGAAACGAGAAAGAGAAGAAACGAGAAAGAGAAGAAAAGAGAAAGAAGAAAAGAGAAAGAAGAAAAGAGAAAGAAAAGAGAAAGAGAAGAAAAGAGAAAGAGAAGAAAAGAAAAAGAGAAGAAAAGAGAAAGAGAAGAAAAGAGAAAGAAGAAAAGAGAAAGAGAAGAAAAGAGAAGAAAAGAAAAGAGAAGAAAAGAAAAGAGAAGAAAAGAGAAAGAGAAGAAAAGAGAAAGAGAAGAAAAGAGAAAGAGAAGAAAAGAGAAGAAAAGAGAAAGGAGAAAAAAGAGAAGAAAAGAGAAAGGAGAGAAAGAGAAGAAAAGAGAAAGGAGAGAAAGAGAAGAAAAGAGGAAGGAGAGAAAGAGAAGAAAAGAGGAAGGAGAGAAAGAGAAGAAAAGAGGAAGGAGAGAAAGAGAAGAAAAGAGGAAGGAGAGAAAGAGAAGAAAAGAGGAAGGAGAGAAAGAGAAGAAAAGAGGAAGGAGAGAAAGAGAAGAAAAGAGGAAGGAGAGAAAGAGAAGAAAAGAGGAAGGAGAGAAAGAGAAGGAAAGAGGAAGGAGAGAAAGAGAAGAAAAGAGGAAGGAGAGAAAGAGAAGAAAAGAGGAAGGCGAGAAAGAGAAGAAAAGATGAAGGAGAGAAAAAGAAAAGAGGAAGGAGAGAAAGAGAAGAAAAGAGACAGGAGAGAAGAAAAGAGAAAGAGAAGAAAAGAGAAAGAGAAGAAAAGAGAAGAAAAGAGAAGAAAAGAGAAAGAGAAGAAAAGAGAAAGAGAAGAAAAGAGAAAGAAGAAGAAAAGAGAAAGAGAAGAGAAGAAAAGAGAAAGGAGAGAACGAGAAGAGAAAGGAGAGAACGAGAAGAGAAAGGAGAGAACGAGAAGAGAAAGGAGAGAACGAGAAGAGAAAGGAGAGAGAGAAAGGAGAGAGAGAAGAAAAGTGTAAGGAGAGAAAGAGAAAGGAAAGAAAGAGAAGAAAAGAGAAAGAGAAAGGAAAGAAAGAGAAGAAAAGAGAAAGAGAAGAAAAGAGAAAGAGAAGAAAAGAGAAAGAAGAAAAGAGAAAGAGAAGAAAAGAGAAAGAGAAGAGAAAGGAGAGAAAGAGAAGAAAATAGAAAGGAGAGAAAGAGAAGAAAAGAGGAAGGAGAGAAAGAGAAGAAAAGAGGAAGGAGAGAAAGAGAAGAAAAGAGGAAGGCGAGAAAGAGAAGAAAAGATGAAGGAGAGAAAGAGAAGAAAAGAGGAAGGAGAGAAAGAGAAGAAAAGAGGAAGGAGAGAAAGAGAAGAAAAGAGGAAGGAGAGAAAGAGAAGAAAAGAGGAAGGAGAGAAAGAGAAGAAAAGAGGAAGGAGAGAAAGAGAAGAAAAGAGGAAGGAGAGAAAACGTTGAGCGAGCGTTGAGCCGGGATTTTTTTTTGACTGAGGCAACAAGTGAAATTAATTTTATTCAATTCAGTGACATTTACTTTTAACGGTCCCTTTGGAGTCAGATTGAAAACTCTTTCCCCGATAGACTTCCTAACCCCCCTTAACCCTATTTCAGTATTCACTTTAACATAACTCCTACCCAGCTGAAGTATTATCAGAAAAAAAAACTAATGTGAATGAATTTTATTTGTGCCAATAACAATGGGGAAAGCTACCCCCCCCCAAAAAAAACAGCTCGAATCAAACAGCAATATGTCAGATTAATTGCTATTTGGGTCCGACTGTAAAACGCCTATTCTTCATTTTTAACGTACAAGCCTGCCCGCATGAAATCGTTCTACCGAATAAAAAAGACTTCTTTTTTTTTTATTTATTTATTTTTTTATTTTTTTATTCATATGAAAATCGTATGCACGTCCATCTTGTAATTACTGTTTAGAAAAAATAATCCCTGCAGCCAACCAGGGAAACGAAATCCTATGCATTCCGTTAAAAAAACTATGCGTAGACCCGATTTGTGCGTGTTGAGTTTTAAAATGTTTTTTGTTTGCGTGCATATGTGGAAGGGAATTTGGTGTCTATTAAAATCCATTTGATGTTATCTAGTGTATGTTCTGTTTGGTTGTAATGTTTGTATATATCAATAACAAAAAAAAAATGCACGAGAGAAGGGGGGTGGTGGTGGTGGGGGGCTTGTAGTAGCATCAGATCAATTCTTAGTAAATCATCTCTTCTTCTCCTTCACACAAGTCACTTCTGTCACATTGTTATCTAATTGTTCAAACAGTGGTTTGGTTCTAGCACACAGAGTTTCTTTCAGTCTTTTGTGATGACCCAGATTTCAAGGCTGTCGTTTCCACACATTTGGAAAGAATTAAAAGATTCAACCTGGGGTAAAAAACAAAAAAACAAAAACTATCGCTCTTCTCCCCCTCCTCTTCTGACAATGGTACAATAGAAAACCTTAATTTTAATGAGGAACTATAAAACATTATAAATTAGACAAGAATCAGCGCATGTGTTGGGCGACAATGGCCTCATAAGTAGACCTAGTATAAAATTCAATATAATATGGCAAACAAGAATTATAAATAGTAAATTAGAACACCAGTAAATAAATTGTTTTTTTAATAAATATATATATATATATATATATATATATATATATATATATATATGTCAGGTTCATATTATATTTCAATAACCATGTTTTTATTTTATTATTTTTATTTTTATTTTTCACATTTCCAAAAAACAACATTTTTGTGAGATATATTTTTTACGGTCCGTTTCATTTGTCTTGTGCCAAACAATATTTTTATGTTAATATCGTCTCTGCAACATTACAAAATCATCAGAAAAATTCACAAAGAGTAAAAAGTTCTTGGATTAAAGTGTCTTGAAAAACCCTACACTATACAGTGGTTCATTTTTGGGTGAAACCAAACAAAAAAACAAAGAAAAGAGCAAACTCACGTGGGGGAACCCACTAATACGCCATTTTGAATTTTTCGTTCAGAGCTAGTACATCCTAAAAGTTTTGTGGACATTTATAAATTTTAATTCAGTAATATTTCTTAAAATAGTTAAGTTCTATAATTTATTCATAAAAATTCTAATTCACTTGAAGGTAATGTTCTTACTTACTGTCTAAAATTACATCAATTAGCCTTCAGATGTCTATTTAGGTCATTTGGATACGAAGCTAACAACGGAGCTGGTCTCTTTTAAGTTCAACAATTTAGAGCCAGTTTCACAGACTCAGCCATCCATTCAAGCAACTATTAAGATTGTTATACTTCGGTGTTTTTGTGGAAGATGTTTAGTATTTATTTATAAATCGTTTAAATCAATACTAAGATAAGATTAATTACCCAGAATTCTTCACCAGCTTTTTTGTTCATTTGCTTTTGACACCTGAGGATGATTCGACGAAGAATCGAAAACGTTCGTGAAACCTATGAAACATTTATTAATTTCTTTTGATTTTAATACAAAAAAAAAAACATCAGAAAAAATTAAAAATGGTATAAATTAGACAAATTCTGTTATTTTTAGCAATGTTTGTATAAATAATATATATATTATATATTTTGCATTTAATAGAAACTTACTACTACTTAGTAGTAAGTTTCTATTAAATGCAAAATATATCGTGAAACCTGTGAAACCTATGGAACATTTAATTTCTTTGATTTTAATACAAAAAAGACCATCAGAAAAATTGAAAAAAAAAAAAAAGTATAATTAAACAAACAAATTGTTATTTTTAACAATGTTTATATAAATGAGAAAATGCTGCCTAAATACACACAATATATATATATATATATATATATATATAGTATAAATTTTTATGTATACAAACATTATTGGTTACATATGTGCATACATGTTTCAGTTGTCCTCTCCAATAGAGAGTCGACTTCCTCAGACCGTAAGAGAAATTCAAATGAATGTCTCTAAATAAATGCTTATTTATGGACGGCCGTACGTTCACACGTCTAATAACGGAATCAAAATTAAACAAAAACTATAAAATATTGCAATCCTGTCTTAAAATAAATTTTTTGAACAAATAAATTAATATCGGTAAAATTTATTTCAATAAGAAGCAGATCAGTAAACAAGTTGATTGTAAGAAATTATGCGAACGATTTAACAAGCATTATGACGGGGGGGGGGGGGGGGGTCTCCCTTTGCATTTTGGGCCATGTAAATAAATATGCTACTACTTTTTAAGTAATAATTATATACAGAAGCCCCAACCCCACAATCACAAGATGTGCTATAATCATAAGGCTGAGAAGACCAGCTAAACTCCTCATGCAACCCTAAGCCGAACCTGTCAATTTACTCAGCCACAAAACAAATCATTCAATCCATACAATTTGATCTAATTTATGTGCACAATAGAAATAAAACATTTCTTTCTCATTTTACTTTTGGGAAGAACAAACTTAAAAAAAGTAAAAAAAATTAAAAAAAGTAAAAAAAAAAAAGAAAAGTAAAAAAAGAAAATATAGCAATGTATTTGCCTTGGGTGGAAAGAGGCAAATATAATTTAATTTTGCAGAAAATTGGGCGTCTTTGTGTATAAAAAGGACACTCCATTTTCAGATGTGGGTGGGGGGAAAAGAAAAAGAAAAGGAGGGGGGGGGGGAACATATTTTCTTTAAATGCTAAAGAAAATAGTCAGAAACACTTTTAAAAGCAAGAGGACACCGAGCAAATACGTTGCCTCAAACCAATATACATTCTTGTCAATTATAGAAAAAAGGAAAGAAAAGGGGTTAGGGTTAGGATGAAATTCTATAGAAAAAAAAAAATTCTTTGCAAATAAAATAAAATAGTTATGAATAATTCCTTATTTTAAAGTTTGTAGATTCATTCTTTGTTTTAAGAAACACATTAAATGCGTGTTGAGAACCATTGACAAGGTTTCAATGTTGCAAATATACTTTTATCAAATGCGTGCAGCTAGCCAGCTGTCTGTAAGGGGGGGGGGTCCACTGCTGTAGACATTGGCCCCATAATCAAAAGACCGATGATGATGATGATGGTTAATATCAGTTTTAGGCAGCTGTCCTTCAGCTCCCATGATACAGGCTTTCCTCACTACACAATAACTTAAAATAAAATTTGAACCAACATGAAAGACTACGTATTTACACAACATTTCAACAGAGTATTTCTTTTTGAAATCCACTCGAGTAATCCATAAATAATTTTTATCGGATCAGAACGCTTTTATGGCAACTTCATTTTTCATTGCATATATATTAAACTTTTTTTTTCAATATTAAAGTTTATATTATTATTTTTCAATATTAAAGTTTTTTTTTTTTTTTCAATATTAAACTTTATATCTTTTTCTGCTTATACCTGCATTATTTATAGTCTTCCGGGACTTATTGCCACTCGACTGTTCAGGAGAGCTGCAGTTGGAGATTGTGTAGCCCTTGCTTCAGAGGGGTATCCATTATTTTGAGATTGAAGGAGGCTTTTATATGATATATATATATATATATATATATCATATATGTGATTTCTCACAGCGTTTCTTGGGCATTAGGCTCGTAATTCTGGGTGGAATCTACGAACTGCGCTTGAGTCCATACGACCACTTGCAACCACTACTCCTGCACTGATGAGGGTAGAAAACACAAAACGATGTCGTCTGTAGATAATATTTACTAATAATATTTAAAAATATAGAGAGAGAAATTCTTATTTATGCAAACATTATTAGTTACATATGTGCATACATGTTTCAATTGTACTCTCCCATAGAAAGTCGACTTCTTCAGACCAAAATAGGAAATTTCTAGTTGACTCTCTATGAAAGAGTACAACCGAAACATGTATGCACATAAAAAAAACAGCTCTACTTGTTATTGAGCACTTTTTATAAACACTGGCGTTTCAACGGATTAATATCTATAGAAATAAGTGTGTGTGTGTAGCATTTTCCCCATTTATGAAAACATTGTTAAAAATAAATTTGTCTATTTAACAGGAACATTTAATTTTTTTTGCTTTAAATACAAGACCAAAAAAATTAGGAAAAAAAAAAAAAAGGTATAATTAAACAGACGAATACTGTTATTTTTAACAATGTTTGCATATATATATATATATATATATATATATATATATATATATAACGTTAATGGAAGAGAAGCCCATCAGAATGCTCGATTACGTAACAAAATCTTGTTATATATATATATATATATATATATTATTGATATATACTGTCTTATTGCCTGTCTATTGATTTCCCACTGAAGAAATTCTTGAAATCCCACGCTGGCTGACTAATTATTTAATTAATCCAGTTGTTTCTAACGTATCAATACTAGACGAGGCAATTAAATGTAATCATTTCTTTCACTATTTCAAAACATATATTCCAAACAATCTCTAAGTACTCGGCCAATGATATGCGAACAATAAAATTTTTAAAAAATAGTCGTCCTTACTATGGTAACAAAAAAAAAAAAAAAAAAAAAAAAAAAAATTAAAATGTCTCCCAACTGCTTGAAAAAAAGATACCCCCCCTCCAGTCTAATTCCTTCCTCAAAAAGGTGACTCTCCTATTTCTGCAGTCATTCGAGGCCAAACGTCCGATCAACCAGATTCTTCTCAATGTTAATCCGATGGAAAGATAAGCAGTTTTTTCTTTTTTTTTTATTCTTTCTTTTCTTTGTTTTCCATATTCTTGGCTACTCATCATTATCTCCAAATTTTAATGTGTCTTATATGAATGTACTTAATTCTGTGTTTGACTTAAATGTGTTTAATTATTGATATATAATGTCTTATTGCCTGCCTATTGACTTCCCACTGAAGAAATTCTTGAAGTCCCACGCTGGCCTGAAGTTTTGCCTCTCTTTCTTATTTCTCTTATTTGCGAAAGGGGAACCTATCTTTAACTTTCTGTTCCCTCTTTAGTATACAATGAACTTATTCTATCTACATTATATATATAAGTTTTTTTTCTTTTTTTTTAAACCTGCGGGGGCTAGGAAATACCCGACTAGTATACGGGCGCAGGCTATTTTTACCCCTCTCGGAATGTTGGACCCGTAAGACCTTGTAAGGCCATCCATCTAAGAGAAGAAATCTCTGACAATAAAACCTTGCTACGAACTACTTACGCCATGGCAGTAAACCGTTGGGGAGGGAGGCCTCCTTAGTCCTGATCGACAACCTTCCTAGAGTTGGAATCTCAAACAAAATATCCGGTTTGCAAACCTACAATTGCTTAAGTAGTTCTGCCTATCGCCGGCCCTTGCACTCCTTTGTCTATTAGCCAGGCGCAGGGGTAGCAGCGCTGGAACACCTCTAAACACTCAGTGCCTAGCCTTGTTTCCTTACTAGGACAATGAACGCCGTTCTCTTTCTCTATTTGGGGAACTTGGAGAAAGTTTTTTCGTCACTAAGTCTTACATGACCAGTCTGGGTCTCTCGTCTCAACAGGTCGAGGGTACAGGTTAGACAGCTTGTCTGGCTGCTGTTTCCGACTGACAGGACAGGAGCCCAAACTCTTGTGTAGCGCTAAGAACGGTTGCTCCATAATTAGTTGCATAATACCGTGGGTAGTTGTGTACGCCATGTCGCGCATGGAAAGGGACCCTACAATTATCTCCGGTGTACTTTCCTGAGGCCACAACCCCCATGGACCAGGTCGCTACTAATGGACTGGTTGTGTGAGCTTATTGGCACCAAACAAGTACCCACCTTGGCCAACGCACTATAATCAAACCAAACATGTCATTACAAAGAAATAAAATCAAACCTAAACAAGACACACAACAAAAAACTCTTTCGCCTCCGCCCTTGAGGCTTGCATTCACAAATATCCGGGGACTTAGAACCAACATCAACGAAGTAAAAACTCTTCTTCTGACAAACTCCCCAGATATCCTAGCTCTAAGTGAGACTAACCTTCAATCCTCAATCTCTTCTCACCACTTTGACATGACTGACTACCTCCCACTCTACCGTAAAGACTGACAAACATATGCACGGGCTAGGAGTTTACGTTCGGAACACCCTCCCCCTGACTAGAGAACATAGGTTAGAATCAGATGACTATGACTACATGTGCTTTAGATTGACTTTACATCACAGCGTCAGTTACTTATATTTCTTATACCGTTCCCCGTCGACCCAGGATTGTACTCTGCTAAACTATCTCTGAAAGCATAGATAGAGCACTCTTAATTGACTCAAATGCCCAGATACATGTATTTGGGGATTTTAATGCCCACCACCGCGACTGGTTGGGATTCTCCAGCCTTACTGACGCAGCCGGCAACACTACGCATAATTTTTCCTTAGCTCACTCTCTCTCTCAGACTGTTGATTTTCCGACCCGCATCCCCGATCGAGTAGACCAACAAGCCTCATTTCTAGACCTTTCCTTGACCTCAATGGCCGAGGCTTGTGACGAAAGCTCATAGCCCACTCGGGAATGCTGATCACATTGTGCTAATGATACATATCACCCTAAAAAGTCGTCCAAAAGCTGATGAACCATTGCTCAAAATAACGAGATACTACGAGCAGGCTGATTTCGAGTCAATCACATCAGCGACGCCCCATGGAGGTAAACCTTCTCACTCCCTGCCGACCAGTGTGCAAATGAATTAACTGAATGGGTCAAAGCAGGCATTGAAGCCTATGTCCCCATGCGAAAATTCTTTAGCAAGCCCCACTCTCCTCAATGGTTCACTTCAGAATATGCAGCTGCCATTTCTGCGAGGCAACAAGCATTCCGTAAATTTGGCCGCCATAAGTCAGCTACTAATAGACATAAATTTAGAGTCAAGAAATCCTTGCAAGGTCATGAAAGGCGAAGCAAAGAGAAGGTATAATGAGTTAAAAAAACGCATTCAGTCACAGAAACTAGGTACTCGTGATTTCTGGAAAATCTACAATAGTGTAGTGAACAATGGTCAATCAACAATTCCCCCACTATCAAACCACAATGATGTTGTTTGCACGGCCACTGATAAGGCTGAACTACTTGTCCAGCGTTTCGCTTCTAACTCCACTTTGGACTCAGATAACCACCTCCCCTTCAAATTCTCTTTGCGGACCGAAGCCACACTTTATAACCTGGTTATCACCCTATCCCAGGTCAGAGACATAAAAAACTTTGACCCCTCCAAAGCTTGTGGGCCTGATCTTATACCTGTAATAGTAATAAAGAAATGATCTGCTGAACTGGCCCCTTCCCTCTCCAAACTCTACAATAAATGCCTAGCTGAATCTTGCTTCCCCGATAGCTGGAAAATTGTCTCTGTGGTACCAGTCTACAAGAATTCTAGGAATAGAACTGATCTTCAGAACTACCGCCCAATCAGTCTACTGCCGATCTTTTCTAAAATCTTTGAATCCTTAATCAATCTAGCGATAGTACAGCACTTAGTTAATGCTAAACTTCTTTCTGACCGCCAGTATGACATTATCCTGTATCTCTACAAAGCCACCATCCGCCCATGCATGGAGTATTGTTGCCACATCTGGGCTGGTGCATCATCTACTAGTCTCTCCCTCTTTGACAAGGTCCAAAAAAGAGTCGCCAACTTAATAGGTCCCTCACTGTCAACCAAGCTCCAGCTCCTGTCCCATCGCCGCAATGTAGCATCCTTGTGCTTGTTTTACAAATACTTCAATGGATTATGCTCCCATGAATTGGCTACTCTGGTGCCCCCTCGATGTAAATTCACCAGACCAACTCGACACTCAACTAAATCCCATCCATTCACTGTGGAGGTCCCCAGATGCTGGAGAGCATTCTACTCAAATAGCTTCTTTCCTCGTGCTACTGGCCTCTGGAACTCCCTCCCTACCCCCTGTTTCCCCGACAGTACTGACATGCAGAAATTTAAAACTAATGTGAACAATTTAGGTTGACCCCTCCCCCCCCCCAACCTTCTCCCCTTTTCTTTCTTCTCAGTAGCCCCTTACGTCTACAGTGGTGGCCTGCCTTGTTTGGGGTGAACTATGTTAAAAAAAAAAAATTTTTAACATATATATATATATATATATATATATATATATACCTCATTAGGATGCGCAAATAGAAAGAGTTTCCATCAAAATTACAGTTTGAAGTGAGTGAATAGAAAAAGGCCGATGAATGCAAGAATAAAATTACCATTTACGGAGATAAAAGAGTGAAAAGACAGTAAATATTGGTTAGATTAATCATTTTTAGCAACTTTTTAATTCATACTAGACACGAACCAGTGACCCGTTACCTACCATTCTTTATTCTGCTTTGATTTCATTAGAAAAACTGACGTCATATCTGTTAAGACATTCTTCTTGCATAACTAAAAATAAGTTCCTTTACTTATATATTATTATTACTACTACTACATGACTATCAATATATTTCAGTAAAAAAGGTCAAAAACCAAAGAAAACATGGAAAGAAAGTGATAAACATGGACTTCTGGGGAAAGAAATTGACTTCTAAACTGACCTATCTCTGGCCAGGTCTTTATTTATCCCTCAGGTCCACTTTTTATCATTGAACATTTTGTTATTCGTATAAGAATCCAATAAACCGATGGCAAAACTTCAATATTTCTAATGTGTTTGTTACTCCTTTTTGGGCAACTTCCTTTTCCACCATCTTCTCAACGCCAGCCTTAAAATGAATAGCATTGTACAGAAGATGCAATATGAATGCAATTGATGGCATGCAAACATAAGTAGTAGAAATGTACTGATCAGAAACTGGAATCTTCAAAAGATTTCAAGCATTCCAGAAATGAGAAACGCCATCAGGGCTCATGAAAACTAATTTCAGAAACTACCTGGTAAATATACCCGGTTAACCAAGTGCAAGAGAGATCTAAACAATTGTTAGAATCCTAAAAAGAATTCTCGGTTGGAGTCTCTGAAATTGCGAGTGAATGTTTGCCATCCGGTAGGATGCTACATCCCCAGGAAAACAAAGGCAAAAAAATTGAAAGAAAAAGATAAGATGTTTAAATAGATCAGTACTAAATAGAAAACGGAGCCGTATTTCTTCCTTTACTGCTGACTGACTGACTGTATTTACCCTGAATTGCCTGGGTAGATGGTTTAAAAAGAAAAAAAAAAAGTATTTACATTTTTTGTTAAAAATTCATTATTTTAAATCTATTCAGAAAATGCTTGGATGTAAATAGCTCCCAAATCTTTAAAAATCAGTTTTTAATGATTTTCTATTACACAGTTTAAAGGCTTCCAAATTCCTTTCAAAATTTGAATTTGTTGAAGGGTCACAAAGAATTTTTTTTTTTTTTTTTTTTTTCCACTATTAAAAGATTAAAATGGCTGGCGGGTTTAGATAAACTGGAACTGCATAACGCGATTTATCCAGACCCAACATTCAACCAGCACGAGATAATATCATTCGACTAATTAAACGTGCTAAAAGCAAGTTCAGACCATTCATAATCTTGCATCCGGCCGACACTAAGCATTCTGTTGAACATGAAAAAGAAAAGTCACATGACTTTGTCCTTGAATAGAAGAAAAAGGAATTCAATGAATTTCGTTGACATTCATTAATTTAAAATTGTTGTTTTTTATGTTATAGAATGGTGGCAATTTTATTATTTCAATGAAATACATCGAATCTTGTTGGTACCCAGTTATGTTCATTAATAGAAGAGGAAGGAGGGGGGGGAGGGGGAAGCATATTACCGTGAGAAGGAGTGATAGCACAATTACAATTTTTCATTTTTTTTTTTTTTGAGCTGAAACAGACAAATTTCACAAACGCCTAAAGAAATGAATTCGCTGACCGACTCTACAACTCTGGTTTCACAAGAATTTCATGTTCCCATGTTTAAAAAAAAAAAAATAAATAAATAATGGTTCAAACATTGGAAATCAATAAAATACATAAAAAGACTGAATCCAATGCAATATTTTTTTTTATTCCTACGTAATTTTGCTTCCAACTTACATCAAATCATTTAACTTTAAAAATTTTTAATTTATCTCCCTCCTACAGCGGTAAGATGTGACACAAGGTCAGAAAGTGGGATTGAGAACTCTGGCCTACAAGAAATGCCTTAGCAGCCCCTTCGGCATTCCTAAGCGATTAGCCATAAATTAACACCTTCTCAAATAGTGAGAAGGCAAAGCCTGGGAAGGTGGATCTTCTAGAACTGCACAGGACAAACCCTAAAACCAAGGCCAAGACGGTACCGGTCTAAGAGGTGTAGCATCCATCAGAACAGATACTACACTTTGATCTCGGCCAAAAGGCTGAGAAAATTATTCATTTTTAACATAAAAATACAAATTCTACAAATAATGTAATTTTCACACTGATTTTACCAAAATGGACAACTGGAACTTTCTTCATGTATCAATTATTCAAATGGCATTTCGACCAAGATACTAAATTCAATGTTAAATTAAGGTACACAGGCTCATCGTAGCTTGGAATTTTAATTCTTATAAACAGTGTGAATTGAGGTTGGCTGCAAACGTAGCACATTATTATGGGGCGTACGGTCTGGTTTTATCATAATATAATTGTTTCAGGTGGTTATTTCAGTACTGAAAATTTAAAAAAAAAATAGATATTGTAAGCAATAAGTGATTAATTGAAAACCATTCACTTTTTCACTGATAACATTATTAGTATGTGAAGGATCCCAATAGATCCAATTTGATTTTAACTTGGCCTCGACTATACCATAGATTATGACAGCTAATTATGCGCCACAAGGATGTATAAAAACCTGTGCCAAATGTGGTCAAAAGGCAATGAGAAATAAGGTCCCAAGATGAACACGTTTTTGCACTTCTCATGGTTTTTTTTTTTTTTTCTTTCTTTCATTTTTTTTAATTCTTAAAGAATCAATCTGATGTCAAAGAGGAAAATACTTTTGGGATGTGTATTTTTTAAAGACTTCCACGAACTGAATCTGAAACTGACAGGTTTTCAAAGAAAACCTAAGAGTCAATTTTGCAGGCAATTCTTAAAGAATGAGACATCATAAAAAAAAAAATTTTAAATAAAATTTAAGGGTCTATTGCAACTCACCTTGTCACGGTTGCTTCAAAGTTCTGCAAGCAAGCAACTGAAGTCTCCACATTCAGGTGTCAATCTGTCACAAAGTGAGTGGACTTCAGCTAACCCTGCAGTAGTGCTGGGTCAGACAGGGGCTGAAAGAAACAGGAAAGAAAAAAAAAACAAGTTCAATAAATTTATCGCAATTATTAAAAATACAATTGCATTAAACTTAGCATTTCACACAAATTGATTCAATGTTTATATTTATATCTTGCCTGTAACATACTAATAACTTAAACTCCCAAGCAGTTATATATATATATATATATATATATATATCTAAGAAAAAAGGACAGTATCTTAACAATGCAACCATTGCAGATAGATAAGCTAATATTTAGATGCTGGTGTGCAAAGAGGATTCGTATGGTAAATCTCCACATACAGTTAAAAATTAGATAGAATAGAATTTTCCAATTAGAATTCCAGTAAAGCTATGTGTCCCAGCAATGACACCAGTTAGGGGATATTCAACTAGAAGAGAGAGAACGAGAGAGAGAGAGAGAGAACGAGAGAGAACGAGAGAGAGAACGAGAGAGAGAACGCGAGAGAGAACGCGAGAGAGAACGAGAGAGAGAACGAGAGAGAACGAGAGAGAGAGAGAGAGAGAACGAGAGAGAGAGAGAACGAGAGAGAGAGAGAACGAGAGAGAGAGAGAGAGAACGAGAGAGAGAGAGAGAGAACGAGAGAGAGAGGGAGAACGAGAGAGAGAGGAAGAACGAGAGAGAGAGGGAGAACGAGAGAGAGAGGGAGAACGAGAGAGAGAGGGAGAACGAGAGAGAGAGGGAGAACGAGAGAGAGAGGGAGAACGAGAGAGAGAGGGAGAACGAGAGAGAGAGGGAGAACGAGAGAGAGAGAGGGAGAACGAGAGAGAGAGGGAGAACGAGAGAGAGAGGGAGAACGAGAGAGAGAGAGGGAGAACGAGAGAGGGAGAGAGAGAACGAGAGAGAGAGAGAGAGAACGAGAGAGAGAGAGAGAACGAGAGAGAGAGAGAACGAGAGAGAGAGAACGAGAGAACGAGTAAACGAGAGAGAGAGAGAGAACGAGAGAGAGAGAGAACGAGAGAGAGAGAGAACGAGAGAGAGAGAGAGAACGAGAGAGAGAGAGAGAACGAGAGAGAGAGAGAGAGAACGAGAGAGAGAGAGAGAACGAGAGAGAGAGAGAGAACGAGAGAAAAAGAGAGAGAGAAAAAGAGAGAGAGAAAAAGAGAGAGAGAGAGAAAAAAGAGAGAGAGAGAGAAAGACAGAGAGAGAGAGTGAAAGACAGAGAGAGAGAGAGAGAAAGACAGAGAGAGAGAGAGAGAAAGACAGAGAGAGAGAGAGAGAGAGAGAGAGAGAGAGAAAGACAGAGAGAGAGAGAGAGAGAAAGACAGAGAGAGAGAGAGAAAGACAGAGAGAGAGAGAGAGAGAGAGAGAAAGACAGAGAGAGAGAGAGAGAAAGACAGAGAGAGAGAGAGAAAGACAGAGAGAGAGAGAGAAAGACAGAGAGAGAGAGAGAAAGACAGAGAGAGAGAGAGAGAGAAAGACAGAGAGAGAGAGAGAGAGAAAGACAGAGAGAGAGAGAGAAAGACAGAGAGAGAGAGAGAGAGAAAGACAGAGAGAGAGAGAGAGAAAAAGACAGAGAGAGAGAGAAAGACAGAGAGAGAGAGAGAGAAAGACAGAGAGAGAGAGAAAGACAGAGAGAAAGACAGAGAGAGAGAGAGAAAGACAGAGAGAGAGAGAGAGAGAGAGAGAGAGAGAAAGACAGAGAGAGAGAGAGAGAGAAAGACAGAGAGAGAGAGAGAGAGAAAGACAGAGAGAGAGAGAAAGACAGAGAGAGAGAGAGAAAGACAGAGAGAGAGAGAGAGAGAGAGAGAAAGACAGAGAGAGAGAGAGAGAAAGAGAGAGAGAGAGAGAAAGACAGAGAGAGAGAAAGACAGAGAGAGAGAAAGGCAGAGAGAGAGAAAGGCAGAGAGAGAGAAAGGCAGAGAGAGAGAAAGGCAGAGAGAGAGAAAGGCAGAGAGAGAGAAAGACAGAGAGAGAGAAAGGCAGAGAGAGAGAAAGGCAGAGAGAAAGACAGAGAGAGAAAGACAGAGAGAGAGAGAGAGAGAGAAAGACAGAGAGAGAGAGAGAGAAAGACAGAGAGAGAGAGAGAGAAAGACAGAGAGAGAGAGAGAGAAAGACAGAGAGAGAGAGAGAGAAAGACAGAGAGAGAGAGAGAGAAAGACAGAGAGAGAAAGAGAGAAAGACAGAGAGAGAAAGAGAGAGAGAGAGACAGAGAGAGAAAGAGAGAAAGAGAGATGTGGGTTTGGATAGCTGCTGTTTCCCCTATAGGGAAGAGGGTTGGGTGCTTATGTGTATACATGTTTGCTATAAAGAAATAAAACCCAAAAGAGATTTTTAAAGACTCAAATGTATTTGTCAACGTTTCTTTCTAATGAAATCTGTTATTGAGACGAAGAAGCAAAGATGGAAACTTTCTAATGTGACGACAGAAATTCTGCTGACAAAGTGGACACACTATGGGGATTGAAGAACACCACAGCTATGCTACATTAGAAAATATATATATATATATATATATATACTCATTTAAGACACTAGATATGGACACTCCAGTTGAGAACAACATCTAAGTGACTAATTATTAAATGACCCCTGTGATGATAAATGTTCGCACTTACTCAGTTCAAAGTCCCCGCAGTTCCTGACAGCCATTTGCAAGAGCTTTACGGTGCATGATTGGGGTCGAGATTATATGCCTATTCATAAGTTGCATACAAAAAAGATCCACCTGCTTAAAAGGTGGAGTACAACAACAGTGAGTGAAGACGATTGCAGTTAGAAGCAAGCGTACACGCCAGAGACAGTGGAGAGTGAAAACATTGTTAGTCAACCGTTAAAAGCGGAATTATTAGAAAGTGGTGAAGAATCCAGAAGATGGAGAACCAAATGGCTGATAAACCAGAAAACCAAAATCCCCTTTTTTATGGATTATCATGATCATGCAATATGGAGGAGAAGACCCACTCTCCACCAGGCAAGTGTGCGCGATGTGTCAGAGGCGTGGATTAGTAACCCTTACAAAAGCTTAACAGCCTAGTCTACTATTTCACCTGTAATGGAGGAAGGGTCAATTCATACCTTTCCTAAGGATATTGTTGAATTATTTTTGGTTTTCTTACATATTAATATTTTTATTTATATAAACATGTACAAAACTCTGCTACACTGGCATGTCGATGTTGCTACCTTTAGTTGTTAAAAACTAATGGTTTCCTTAGGCAGAAAAAGTCTGATCTTACACATAGGTATTCATATTGAAATATAGGGGAGTTTGAATTACCTACTGGGAGGGAGTTTGAATTACCTACTAGACACCATCCTAGAGTGTCTTCGGTCTCTCTGTATAAGGGTTTGTCAGGATAAACTGACACGAGGATACTTCACCCTACAATTAAACCCTGACCAAAAATTCAAAATAACATAGTATTTGAAGCCCAAATAAGATCCCCTTGATCCGGCTATACACTGGTTCATATGAGGAATGGGGCATCTTCTCAAAGTCATGTTAACTCAAACAGCACTTAGGTGGATGCTCCACCAGACTAGATGAATTCTTGTCTTGGAATCCGGTAAAACCAAGAGACCACAATAAAGATAAACTATAACATAGTTAACTGGTCAATTGGGGAGAGGAAAATTAATATTCTTAACTTCTTTACTAACTCAACGTTTGACGGGTAAAGGAGAACATTAATGGAATATTCGAATATCTATGCATCTCATATAGAGATTATGTGTTAGCCCCGGGAAGGGACTTCTTGATTTCTGAGAACCTTGGAAGTAATATGAAACAACTTATATATATATATATATATATATTAGTTCCTTTATCATTCTTC
Source organism: Sepiola atlantica (assembly GCA_963556195.1). Lineage (NCBI taxonomy): Eukaryota > Metazoa > Mollusca > Cephalopoda > Sepiida > Sepiolidae > Sepiola > Sepiola atlantica. The sequence continues at coordinate 9,112,298 of OY744541.1, read as the reverse complement.
AAACTTGTGTTGCAATGTCCAGTCTGGTACTAATATAAATCAATACTTTCAGCTAAAATACAAATTCTTAATCAATATGCAAAAAATATTCTTTTTTTTTTCTTAGTACGTGGGTATTAGGGTTTTGTTCAAACATCATTGCTATTTTTTTTTTTTTTTTTTTTATTTGAACATTTTATTTTTTCTAAAAGATAAATTTTAAAAATTAAAAAAAAATTAACTAAAAATAAAAAAAAGAGAATAAAAATAAAAATTTTCAAAAATAAATTAAAAAAATAAAAAATAAAAAATAACTTTTAAAGTTGATAAAAAAAAAGAGTGGACTGCATAAATATGGAATCTCAATCAGAAAAACAAATCTTAGAATTTTTTTGCCGACAAAATATCCCAAAATATGGATTGCTTTTTTTTTTTTTTCGTTTCAGAATGAGTAGGAATTGTTTCTGACAATGATCGAGCGTTTCATTGTAGACGACATAAAACAGGAAATGCAATGAATCGCATAATTTGATTTGTACCGAAAAAGAGAGAATTATAAAGATCAGTTGGCATTAGACTTCCACTGTTAAATGAAAAATCATATAGCACGGCAGAAGTAGCCACGGTTCCAGGAGAGAATTCTTCACCCTGGTCTACCACTATTCTGCAAATTCTTATGCTTACATAACTTATTCGATTCTTTCCATCTAAAAATCATGAGAAATGGATCCAATCCGTATCGAAATTGAATCCGTATCAAAATTGAAAGATTCTTACTGGATCAGATGAAACTAGCTGGCTTATTTTGCTCTCCGATGACTCTTGGGTTCTGACCCTCGATCATCCAAAACAAGTGACCCTCTGTTCTGAAGACCAACACAAACTGTGTTAATATGTCACACGCACAACGATGAGACGGTCCATTGTTTTTGAGAAAGGAAATATTTACGCATGCATAACAAAAAAGGGTTTTAAGTTAATACAATAGACAAATCGAAACTTTGTTAGCGAGAATGGGACAGTTAGGTTTCATAAAAAAAAAAAATTTTTAAATCAAAAAAATTAAACCCCCAAAAAGGAATCAAATATTTTGTGGCCATCATTATGTTTACAATGACTGCGCCTCTGAATGTTCATTTTTCAGAATCAAAAAATTGTCTGAGCAGGGGAAGGCATTCTGAATTAATCAGAAAACATTAAAAAAAAATTTTTAAATCGTTAGAAACGTTTTTTGTTTTGTTTGTGGTTTTGTTGACTCGTGTAGGTGTATGTTTTCGATTCTGCCAAATTTCATTTAGTAGTGAACAGTTAGGGTTAGAGTTGGGGTTAGGGTTAGTGAAAGGGTTAGGGTTGGGGTTGGGGTTAGGGTTGAGGTTAGTGAAAGGTCTTATGAATGTTAACAAAAAAAATGGAAAATCCGTGTTGGGAAAGTCAGTAATAATACACCCATTGTAATGAAAAAATAATTTGATCTAGAAGGGCTGGGGGGGGGGGGGGGGGGGTCAATAAATAAATGACATAAAATGAATCCAAACTGATAAAAATTATATTAAATTTTTTTTTTAAATTTAAAAAACGAGTTTACCATTTTTGTGGTCGAAATTACTAATTTAAAAAGTAATTTTACAAAATGTCCCTATTTACCGTTCTTCAGAAGCACATAGTTATGTAACAACGATTGGAGAGCTGGTGCCCCCCTCCCCTCACATTTACAGCTCTTTTACCAGACTTAACGTTGCACTTCCGGGGGAGAGAGATAAAAATCAACAACTGTGTTTCCGTACCCAAAATGTCACCACGGGTTTTGAGGGCGTGTAGTGCATTTGAAAGGTCAAATCAACTGTCGCAAGGGCTTGTAAACTGAAAAACATTGACATTTTCTGTCTCTTTTCCTTTCTCTCTCGCTAAAACTATAGCGAGCAAGAAATTTTCAGTCGGCTTTTAAATCAGCACGAGGCAGACGCGCGTTTTGACATGCTCGCAAAACTTAGCTGAATCTTTGAGTTTTAGATACGTTTTCTTCGGCGAAAAAAAAAGGTACCGATATCGATCCTGACCCAGTTTTCGTGAGGTTCGACTCTGAAGCGTTCGGCTGTCCTACGCAAACGCCCGAGAATTGACGAGCCGATTTGTACCAGACGACAATTTTGATATGGTGCTGCGTCCTATGATAATGTTTTGCTGGTTTTGTTTTTGTTGTCGTTAGGATTAGGGTTTGGAGTTAAAAATATTTATTTGATAACAGTAATTCCGTTCTGTTTTTCTTGTTTTATTTGTTTTGTTGTTTATAAAATTTCTTGCAACTATAACTAAAAATTATAGGACGCAGCAACGTATCAAAATAACAAAATATATTTATTTGATAACAGTAACTTCGCTATGTTTTGCTTGTTTTTTTGTTTTTTTTTGTTGTTTCTTTTAGAAAATTTCTTGAAAATATAACTTACAATCACAGGACGCAGCACCGTATCAAAATTGTCGTCTGGTACCATTCGGCTCGTCAACACTCGGGCGTTTGCGTAGGACAACCGAACACTTCAGAGTCGAACCTCACGAAAACTGGGTCAGGATCGATATCAGTACCGAAATATAATATATTTTTGATATATAAAATGGGGTGTCCCCTCATTACAGGCCTTCATTTCCAGAAGCCGATTAATTCTCAGGAGAGAATTAATTAAGCCAACCGTACAACTAATGACGCCTCCTAAAGCCACTGAAGATAGTACCCGTCCAGCCAGCCAGCCAGGTATGAACCCCTTATGTTAAAGGGGATGTAACGATCATTTAGTTCGGAGTGTTAGTGGGTAATGTGCTAGGACGGAAGAGCTCTTCCAGAAAAGTCCTCACGGTGCGGACACACTAAGTCACACTCTCTGGCAAACGGTCGTGTCACAGATACAACAAGGTCGGTTTTATGTAGGAATATCCGTCTCCCTCATGGATGGGGCATAAATAAAAATTCCAGTCAAGAATCTCCTCCATAACCTAGGACTTTTATCCGGATCCAAAAGAAACTAATACGAATTTTCCTTTGTCAATTCCTAAGTCAGTATATTTTCGTATTTTTAATTTAAAAATAAGTTTTTAACCATTTCATGCTAAATAAAAAAAGGGGGAGGGGCATTATAAAGAGACCCTAAAAATATATAAGATTTGTGTCAATACAAATAATATATCGTACATTAATTGCCTGAATTTTATTTCTCATAAACTTAAGTCCAAGGATAATTTTTTTTTATGTTTCAGTTGTCTAATAATTTTACTAACTACTTATCAATCTTGGCCTTATGGCTAAGATCAAAGTGTAGTATCTGTTCCGATTGATACTGCACCCCATAGACTGGCATTGTCTTGACCTTCGGGGCTTGATTTACGCCCGTCTATAGGTCCACCCTCCCAGGCTTCGCCTCCCCTCTTTGGGGAGGAGTAAGTTTATTGCTTACTGCCTGAGGCACTCCTACCGGGGAATGCCGACGGGACTGCCCAGGCAATTTTTAAACCCCACTTTCCCCGACTCGACCTTGGGTCACATCTTACTTGTGGGAGTAAGATAAAACTGGCCTTGTGCCTAACTCCTGGAGGGGAGTAAATCAATACTTATCAATATGTGATCGTCATTAAAAGAATGTTAAAATAAAACGAGAATCAAGCTGAAGATTTTAATCTACAATAATACCATAATAAGTTTGTCATTCTAAAATTGGCAACATCAACAATTGTCATTCTTCGTCTTCCAAGATGCCGATATTAAAATTAAGTTCACCAGATTCTACAGCATCCAAAATTATTTAGTTACATAATCGCTAAATTTACTCGCATTTCATATCGTCTCATTTAATCAGATAACGAGTGAAAGTCGTTCAAGTGATGGAACGACAGATTATGTGATTAAGTCATTAATATAATTGACTCGAGACTACACTGCGCTTCGACGAATACATTCGATGGGAAAAGCAAAATCATCAGGTTTGTTTGCTTTTCATATTCACATGACATCATTAGTTTGAATTACCTACAAGACACCCCCCCCCCTTTTATGGATTATTATGATCATGCAATATGGAGGACAAGACCCACTCTCCACCAGGCAAGCGTGCACGATGTGTCAGGGGTGTGGATTAGTAACCCTTACAAAAGCTTAACAGCCTAGTCTACTATTTCACCTGTAATGGAGGAAGGGTCAATTCATACCTTTCCTAAGGATATTAATTGTTGAATTATTTTTGGTTTTCTTACATATAATATATATTAATCTTTTTATTTTTACAAACATGTACAAAACTCCGCTACACTGGCATGTCGATGTTTTTGTTAAAAACTAGTGGTCTCTGTAGACAGAAAAAGTTTGATGTTATACTTAAGTATTCATATTGAAATATAGGGGAGTTTGAATTACCTACCAAGGGGAGTTTGAATTAGCCACGAGACACCGATCTCGAGCGTCTTCGGTCTCTCTGTACAAGCATTTGTCAAGACAACCTGATATGAGGATACTTCACCCTTCAAGTAAACCCTGACCAAATATTCAAAATAACATAGTACTCAAAGCCCAATTATGATCCTCTCGACACGGACTCGTATGAGGAATGGTGCACATTCTCCTAGTGATGTTACCTCAAGTAACAACACTTAGCTGGATACTCCACCAGACTAGATGAATTCATGTCCTGGAATCCGGTAAGACCAAGAAACCACAAGAAAGATATACTATAACATAGTTAACTGGTCAATTGGGAAGAGGAAAATTAATGTTCTTCACTAACTCGACGTTTGTAAAGGAGAACTTTAATGGAATATTCAAATATCTATGTATCTCATATAGAGATCAAGTGTTAACCCCAGGAAGGGGCCCTTTGATTTCTGAGAACTTCGACTGAAGTAAAATGAAACAAATTAGAGTTGTCAAAATTATCAATACTTCGATCCCATAGCTTTTTTATAAAAAGATATGCACATTAAATCATATGTTTAATGTCGAAGCCGTATAAAGTTTTATGCTACAAAAAGTTGATTTTTCACAGCTTTCACAGCATTTTCTTCCACTTTTGTTTGTTCGTTATTTATATAAGTCAACTCTTCCTATGTCGTCCTCACCACTAAGCAAAATCCCACCCCTTCACTGTAGAGTGAAGATTTCCTACTCGAATAGCTTCTTTCCTCAGACCGCTAACATTTGGAATTCCCTCTCTTCTCCCTGTACCAACAAGAATGCATATGAACTCATTAAGTTGGGAAAAAGATCGGACAAACAAGTTTACTATTCATCATGAAGAAAATTGATTTTAAGAATTCAGAGAAAAACAATTTACATTCATAAATGCACGTGAAATGTTTACGTTTTTTATCAAATCCAGACATTAAAATAAAGAGAGAAAAAAATGACTGAAAAAATGATTTATGATGTATATTTTTTTTTTTTAAGTATCAGGTTGGAAAGAAAGTAATATCGTATTTTTTACTTCATCACTTTGCAGCTTCCTAAGTTGTACACAGTTCTTGATTTGTTGGTAAATTGGTGTCTTAATATCTTGCCTTGCCTTTCAGATATAGTAATTAGTTGTAAAATATGAAGTTTAACGGTCTCAGCCGTCAAAAAATGGATATTAGTGAGGAGCATCTGAGACATTACATGCTCTATGAATTCAAAAAAGGAAACTCAGCTGCAGAAGTTACAAGGAATATTGGAACTTTCTATTCGATAAATGTTTTGAATGATCGAAAATGTCAACAGTGGTTTGCAAAATTTTCTTCTGTCAGATTGGCGATGTTCAGGAAGGCCAAAATCAACTGAAAGACGCCATTAAAGACGCTGTGGAGGCCAATCCAAAGTTAACCAGCAGAGAATTAGCTCAACAATTCAATACAACCCATACCACAATTATTTCATGTCTTCATGAGTTAGGAAAAGTTTAAAAACTTGGAATCTGGGTTCCTCACGATTTGATCGACGCTCAACAAAATCAAAGATTGATGTTTGCACATCTTTGTTTTCCAGGAGAACCACTTTTGCAAAGAATTGTGACTGGAGATGTAAAAAGGGTTCTTTACAAGAATACCCAACACAAAAGACAATGGTTAGACCGAAACCAAAGTCCACAGCCCGTTCCAAAACAAAGACTATACACAAAGAAGGTTATGCTCTCTTTATGGTGGGACATGAGAGAACCGATTCATTATGAGTTACTAGAGCCTTATCAAACAATCACAGCAGTAAAATATTGTTCGCAGCTGGATGATCTAAGAATTGCTATCAAAAAAACGACCAGCATTACTCAATAGGAAGGGTGTAGTGCTTCAGCATGATAACGTGAGACATCACACAGCAAAACTCACTCAGGAAAAGGTCATAAAGTTTCAATTGTGAAGTTTTGCCTCATCCACCTTATTCACCTGACATTGTTCCATCTGATTACCATCTTTTCCGGTCGTGGCAGCATCACTTAAACAATAAAATTTATGAAAATGATGACCAACTAAAAAAAAAAAAAGAAAAAAAAAAAAAAAATGACCTAAATTTTTTTTCTCAAAAATCAGAAATGTTTGGAAGGCATCAAGAAACTAGTTGATCGTGTGACAGAAGTCATAGAAAATGAGGGAAATTATTGTAAAGATTAAAAATGCCCTAATGTGAAGATTTCAGATGAAATAAATGTGTTGGACACAAACGACAACTTTTTTTCCAACCCGATATACACCTTCAAAAAGAACAAAAAAATATTCTTTGTAAATATCTGCATGATATAAAAGAACGTCTGATTTAATGGGAAAAAAGTTTACTTTTAGTTTCATATTTTATTCTAATATATATATATATATATATATATATATATATATATATTAGTAATATGTTAAGGCTGAGGGCAATGCAGAGTGCCGGGTAGCTGGAAGGAACAAAAATAATAAATCGAAATGGGACTTAGATTTTAAGAAAAAATAAATAGTAAGTCCCATTTCGATTTATTATTTTTGTTCCTTCCAGCTTACATCCTACCCGGCACTCTGCATTGCCATCTTAACATACTATACACACACACACTTCTCTTTATTATAAAGTGGAGAATGTAGCTGTTTTTTCTAAAAAGCTCCACATTTACAAAGAATAATCCTTTGAAAAAAATCAAAGTTAGAGTAGAAGCACCTCCATTCAAGACTGATTCTCCCAAACAGGAAAGATCAAACTCGTTAAAAAAAAAAAATAAATAAAAATAAAAAAATAAAAAACATTCGATATGAAACAAAAAAATTCTTAAAATAAAGGTTTACACCTTGAAAGTGAGTCGATACAATTCAGATTTTTGTAATACCTGTAAGCATTGTGTACACAAGAAGTGCAGTGGAATTACTGGTCGGTTGAGAGACGATAACTAGTTTGCGCAAGAAGTGATGAGAACAGTAGTCCGAATAATCTAAATTATACAAATTATCAATCCTTGCCTCAAAAATTCAGAAACTAATTATTTTTATTTACCCAGAATGCAATATTCAGACAGCAGTGACATGAACAGCCATTATTACGCATTACAATTACAAAAATGAGTTCCTTCTTACCAAGAGAATTATTTTTTTGCATTTTTTTAAATCTATGAATGAAAGCAACGAGATCACAGAGACAAAACAAATCTGTTTATGTGACCAACTCGACCTTCATTTATATCTTTGTTCTAACCTAGTTTTTGTGTGTGTGTTTTTTTTTGTTTTTTTTCTTAAAGACATTTGGATTTGTTTTGTTTTTTGGGTTTTTGGGGGGGGGGGGGGGTACTCAGTTTATGCATCCTTGCATCTCGAGTTAATTTTGTTTACATTCTGACGAGAACACCAAATAAAATGTATCTTCATTATTTCCGAGATAGTCAAATAAAAATCCAGAACAAACTAGCATCTATTATATTAAGCAAAGTTGTCTGTATGTGTCACGGTACTACAGTTAAACAGTTGATCTAAGAGCCAACATAGCTGCAGATTTGGAATCAGCACCTTCGATTCAATGTCCCTATCGATGTTAAGTTCTTGAACCTTTTTTAAAACTCATTCAACTCATTACTTAAAAGTACATCAATATAAAATCAGAAACAAATGTTCCGCCATTTTTAGCGTTCCCTTTCCAGCTGACCAAATAATATACTTATAATAATCTGCTAGTAAAAAAAATAAACATGAAAAAAAAATCTTGACTTATTTTTAAGTCAATCGACAAAATCCAATATGGATTCCTGAATTTTGAGGTGGTGACAAAAGAACTAAGTATGAAATCATTAATATAAATAGTTATCCCAAATAAAATTTTTATTTTGATTACATCTAAAAAAATTTACTGTTGACACAGATCTTTGCAAACCAATGATGCCAAATTTATTTTCGTAGTCACTGAATAATGGCCGTTCAAAGTCTGTCGGAAAATTTACCGTCTTGTGTGCTATTCGTCCAGAAACCAAATTTCAGTGTAGAAGTTTTGAACAAATCTTATGTCATCTTATGGTAAATGACAATCATAATGGAAGCATTATTAGATCAAGTCAGCCTAAACATTGAGAAACATCCCATTACCTCTCGAAAAAAAAAAAGTACAAAAATGACTAGGAAGCCCAACTGTTCATATAAGATTCATTTCAACCGCTAACACATTGAATCTTCTTACGGCTCATTTCAACCGCTAACACATTGAATCTTCTTATGGCTCATTTCAACTGCTAACACATTGAATCTTCTTATGGCTCATTTCAACCGCTAACACATTGAATCTTCTTATAATTCAAAGCAGAGTAAAGATTAAGCTAGATTTTTCTTTTAATACTAAATCAATAAAAAAAAACAACGCATATTTGGACCATGTAAAAAGAGATAGAAAGACAATTTGAGAATAGGGCAAAAATTTAATTCACTAAAGACTGATTTTTTTTTTGTGTGAAACAACTTCAAACCTTTTAACATTACCATGGTTCACCATATTGACGAGTTGCCATTTTTCTTTAAGGAACTGTTTTTATATGCATAGAGACACACAATATCGTTCTCATTAAGTTGAAAAACACCAATGTTAAAAAAAAAAAAAAAAAATCTTCCGTCACTAAAAATCTTAACTTAAGAGGAAAACCAAACAAACTTAATGACATGAGAGAAAGAATTTGATACAAGATTAAAATTTTGTTTACATCCAAACTTTAAAAAAAAAAAAAAAATAAATAAATAAATGAGTTATCAGAAGTTGAAAGGAATCTCACCATATTTACCCATTTCCGAACACTAAACTGGTTGGTTTGTGATAGCTAATATAAACAAAGAAAATACATCTCAATCGTCTATTAAAAAAAATTGTTTTAAATAACGTGTAGCATCTCCCTTGGTTATATATTATGATTTGATACTCATCTCCCTTGTCAACTCTTTGCTTGAGAGTAATGCCAGCATCCATTTTACTATAAATAATTATCAACCATAAACTAATAAACAATGGAAAATTCTATATCACGCGTATCTATTATCAAATAAATGTCGAAATACCTTTTTTTAAACTAATAAAATTGAGGTTTAAAGTGCATTGAAATTAAAAATAAAATAAAATTTAAAAACGTTAGTTTTCCTTTTTTTCAAGTGAATTTTGGGTCAAATGCATTCTTGCTTCCTTAAAAAGACAGTCTTTTTTAAAGAAGAATTATGTCATCTTTCCAATAGGTCTTGGAAACAAATCTGTCCGGGATTCCAGTTGAAATGAATCCATTAAAGTACACAGAATATAATCAATCGATTACGAAATTCGGAAATTGAAACAGAAAAAATTGCAAGTTGCATTGTTTTCTGATTAATCCAAAGTATTCAAGAGTCTTCAGAATAAAGCGTTGCCATCGTTGAAAAAGATGGAAAAGATGGAAAAGATGGAAAAAGATGGAAAAAGATGGAAAAAGATGGAAAAAGATGGAAAAAGATGGAAAAGGATGGAAAAAGATGGAAAAAGATGGAAAAAGATGGAAAAGGATGCGGATGAAATGCAAAACAAATGGCACACGTCATAGCATAAAAGATAAAGGGAAAAAAAATATGGAGAGGAGTCTTTTATTTTACTTTATTTTTTTTTTTAGAGAGAATCCATGTATTGCGAACACGAGAGGGATAAAGAGAGACAGAGTAAAAGAGAGAGAGAGACACACACAGAGTAAAAGAGAGAGAGAGAGACAGAGTAAAAGAGAGAGAGAGAGAAAAAGAGAGAAAGAGAGAGAAAAAAAAGAGAAAAAAAAGAGGAAAAAAAAGAGAAAAAAGAGAAGAAAAAAAAGAGAAAAAAAGAGAAAGAGAGAGAGAGAGAGAGAGAGAGAGAGAGAGAGAGAGAAAGAGAGAGAGAGAGAGAGAGAGAGAAAGAGAGAGAGAGAGAAAGAGAGAGAGAAAGAGAAAGAGAGAGAGAAAGAGAGAGAGAGAGAGAAAGAGAGAGAGAGAGAGAGAGAGAGAGAGAAAGAGAAGAGAGAGAAAGATTCTTATAAACTCCTTGAATCTCTTCACTACCCCCCCCCTTCACCAGTGAAATTTCCCTAACACACTGGGAACTGCAATTGGCAAATGTAAACACTAGAAAGAAGGGAAAGAGAACCCCCAACCATGAATACAAGCAATTGTGCAGGGGGCAGGCAAGGGCAGCTGACAAGTGGGAGAGGAGGAAAAACTCATTATGATTATTGCCTTCCTTCCTTGAACGCTTCAAGAGAAAAAGAGGGGGGGGGGGGGGTCATGTGATTAATGAAAAATGATGGAGTCACAATGGAGTTACAATGGTGGCACAAATAATACTCAACCGGTTTGTTGACTACACACCTTGCTGGACCATTTGACAAGATGTATTTTTGTTTTCAATTCATTCGAGAGAGCGGGGGGGGGGGAATAGATACTGTTACACATTTTGTTAAGAATTAGTTTTGTAAGTAAATCTGCATAAAATTATCTGATCAAATATCGTGTGTGTGTGTGAATACAAATAAGTGCGATTTATAAACTTTAAAGAAAAAGAAATTTATTAATCACATTTCAGTTGCAAAATCTTAAATAAATAAAAAATAAAAAAAGAAAATAAAAAGCCTGCTACACTGCACATCTGGCTTTTAACTTTTTTTCTTTTCTTTTAAATAGCATGTATTCCTTCATTCAATTTACTTGTCCCCATTCCCCCTCCCCACAAAGGCAGAGTTAGACACAAGGTCAGTTTTTAATGTGGGGAAAATCCATCTCCCAAATAGGGCACTCTGGATTGTAACAATAAAAATTGCCTCAGTCTAGAAGGATTCCTCAGCGACTAAACGAGGGCAGAAAAGCTCAAGTGTAACATCAGAGCGGATACTACACTCTGCTCCTAGCCAAAAGCTCAAGTGTTTCCAAAAACGTAAATATCTTTTCTTTTTTTTTTTTTTTTTACAAGAACAAAATTAAAACAAAACAAGAAAAGTGGGGATGGAAGCAACAAATAAGACAAAACAAAAAAGTTAAAGTTTAAAAAAAAAAAAACTCCCGGGCAATGCCAGGTAGGGACAGCTTGTATTCCACAAAATGTGAATACATAGTAAATCTGGTTTCTTGAAAAATTAAAAAAATTAAAAAATTAACTATTGTTAAAGAAAGTATCTTTGCAGACTAATCAGACAGGGGTGTGCATGAACTAATGGATACAGTTTTTTAAATTTAAAAAAAAAATCTTTTTTTATATACTTAATTCACTCCAAACAAGGCAAGCTGCCACTGTAGACGTAAGGGGCTACTGAGAATTAGGGTGAAAGTTTGGGGGTCATCCTAAATTGAGAGCTGTGCAGCAAGACGTTTGTTCACATAAGTTTTAAATTTATGCATGTTGGTACAGTCGGGGAAACGGAGAGAGTTCCAAAGGTCGACAGCTCAAGGAAAGAAGCTATTGGAGTAGAAGGCTCTCCGGCACCTGGGGACCTCCAGTTATACTATGGAATCAGATCTGCAGAGTTTGGATCCAAGCAGATTTACCGTTTTTACAGAAATCAAATTTCAGGTTCATTTATTCCACTGAATATCGGCTCGAATTCTGATGAAAACTAAAAACCTAAAATGCGAAAATATTTAGCCAACACAAAAAGAATCAAATTTTATGTGCCAAACTAGCTGGCTTGCTATCACTTGTTACTTGAAATATTAATTTGAAATAATAAACATTTCATTCATAATTTTGTTGTAAACACAAAACAAAATCTTTCATCTATTCATATAGAAAAAAAAAAATTACTATTTTGCTAATTTCGATAGAAAATCTTTTAAATGTGACCATAAAGAAAGGAAAAGAAAGAAATCAATTTGCCTTTTCACTTGCAATTTAGAAATAGATCGCAATTTGTGGAAAATCGAGTCGCCCCCCCCCTCTAAAGGAAGGAACATTTGAACACAAGTGCTAAATATTTGTCGAGAAAATAAAACAATACTGCGAAACGGAACTATTTGTTTTAAGATCAAAACTATCAATGAATAAAAAAAATAAAAAATAGTTAATTAATAAAATGTCCTCTTTCAAAACCAATATGCAAATTAGTTGCAGTATATTAAAATAGATGGTGCGTCTATTGTGTAAAGTTGAATTAACTTGAAATAGGGCGTTTTGACTTAACCAGGCGTGCGTGAAATGACCCCAACTTTTCGCATTTATTCATTTAGATAATAGGGTTGTCTATTGAGGGGGAGAGGGTTTTCAACAATCGTAGCAAGTGGTTGTCTGTCGAGGTTAAAGGGTCAGGTTTACCAACCATGTGAACAGAGAAAGTGAAAATAGAAATCACACGAGGAATTATGTCATCAAGAAAGATTCTATAAGGAGAAATCGAATGGAATGCATAAAAAGGGGGCTTATAATAAAAAAGCGGACGGAAGTTGTCTCTCCACACTCACCCCCACACCGTAACATGACAACGACTAAGATCAAATCAGTAAGAGTACAAGTTATGTGGCAGAATTTTTTTTTAGATTATTTCGGACTAGCATTCTCATCTTGGATGTTGTAAAATTGCATTTATCTCTGAACTACAAAACGGAAGACACAAACAGAACAAAGGCAAGAATCCAAGTTTGTTATCGCTTTCGTCACTCGACTGATTAAGGACGCGTTAGCGCTCGCTCATTTATTTTATATTACGACGTCAGTTTCACAACGTTTCGCCCAATGTGACCTTCCGGTGTGTCTTGTCGAACAAGGGAATCTGTACAGAATTTTGAACTGAACCCTTTATTTTATCCAAAAGGGTAAAAGTTTTAAGCAATTCATAATTGCATTCTTAGTATCGCCCGTACGGAGGATTGAACCTTCAATCTACAGAAGTCTGTCACTTAGAACTGATCATTGCTTAGTACTTTTATCCGTCGCGCCACGGGTCTGAATAATCCAAAGAGTACAAGTTGTCGTAATCATTTGTCGGTGTTAATTAAAATCTTTTTATTTCTTTTTGTTCCTTCAGCACCAACAAGCTCCAAGCGAGATAGACAGTGATCATCGTCTGCAGAACAGACCCGTCAACGAAGAAACAGATCCACGAGACGATCACCACGATAAATAACAACAGTTCAAAATGGGAAAATGGCAAAACATTTGTTGAAGAATTGCATTTCATGTTGAAAGAATGGAGTTTAAAAATAGACTAACTATGACCCGTTGGGTCACAACCATTATTTGTTCTAGTTGAATTTCATTTGAAGATTAATAAACTGTGACATATCTTAAGACATTCTCCTTTTCTTACTAAAAATAATAATTGTTATGATGTAAGTTGGTCTACCTATTTCAAGAATAAATGGACTGACCCAGACACAATAACCCAGAAAACCGCTGATCTGGGACGCCACTTGTTCTGACTCCTTTTCACCAGCAAGGATTGTGGAATCCGCGGTGAAGCTCGGCACGGCGGCTCTGCTCACCGAAACAAGGAAGCGCGGAAAATACAGCTCGCTCACTGACCGTTTCATCTTCCAACCAATTTTAGTGGAAACGTCGGGTGTGCTTGGCCCCGAGACTGTTAAATTTTTTCAGGACATTGGACGGAGGATTTCAACGTCTAGGCACGAGCCCCGTGAGTCAGCCTGGTTGTTCCAACGCATCTCCCTGGCTATCGTTCGTGGCAACGCTATGTCAGTAACGGCGGCATTACTTCTGTTCTAATCGTCATCTGTTGACTCTTTCTTTCTCTCCCCCTCTCTATCTACCTATGTCTGTATCTGTCTCTTTGCTTCTCTTTCTCTCACATTATTGTTTATAAATAATTGGACTGGTCAAAAAAATAAATACAGTTAAGACTAAACATTGTGGCAGCCATTGATGGCAGTTATGGCCACAGAATAGGACGCATACTTTCTGTAGCATACTTTTATTAATTATACCAGTGTGTTTATCTTGGTTATTACCGGCCCTTCAAGGCCACAACAACAACTCTTTACGTAAATATTATCTTTGTGGATAATATCAAAGTAAAGCGACCTATTATTTGGCTTTCTAATTTACATACGTGTTTACGGTGGTGTACGGACACACTAAGTAAATTAGCTGAAAAGAGAGAACCACTCTTTCTTTAAATGCTCACATTACAAACTCAGAAAATGGTTGAATCAACAGCGAGAGAGGGCGAGGTAGATACATGGATAAGTTAATTATGGCTAATAAGAATTAAACTCAATTCTAAAGTAAGGAATATCTTAGCATGTATTTTGTGTGATTTTTATTTTTTTAAGTTTTAAAATTTTTTTTATGGAAATCACTCCAGACAAGGCATGAAGCCACTTGATGTAAGGAGCTAACAAGAACAAATATTATTATCGCAAATACAGTAAATGCCTATTGCCGTAGTCTTGAAAAGACCAAGGTTATAGGTAGGATGAAAACAGTCAGCAGGAAGAGAGTTCCACAAGCCTGCAGTTCTTGGAAAGAAGCTACTGAAATAGGAAGCTGTATTACAATGGGGCATCGAAACAGCGAATTGAAGGAGACCACTAGACCAACGAGTCAAACGAGCTGAAACAAAAGAAGCAGGGAATAGATCACAATTCTGAATATAATAATGCTATAATAGTATTTATAGAAAAGACTGAGACTAGCAACATCACGTCTGTGAGAGAGGAGGTGTAGAGAAAAAGAAAAGGGTAGGGCCAATCAAATTACAGATACATTTCTAACCTTAACCCTAACCCTCAAATGGGACAGAGATTCACCAGCCCAAATATGACAACAGTACTCCATAAAATTAAAATATATAGGAAAAAAACCATAGGGAAACAAACGTTGATTAAGTAAGCTTTAGTCTAATATTAGTAGATGTATTGTTCAAGATTAATGTGATCTTAAATCAAAACGATTTGGGGGGGAAAAAAAATTATCAATGATGAATTTTTAAAAAAATTTTAAAAATTAAAAATGACTAATGTTTGTTTTTGTTAGTTTTATTATATTTTTATTAGTTTTTATCACAAGCTTCGAGAGCAGACATGAGCAACGATTTTTTTTTTTTGTGTAGCCGACCGCATGAGACGTGAATCATAATCAGACGGCAATAGAAAAAGAAAAGTCAAATCAATCATTTTCTCCACAGAAGATCATCTGGCTTAGAAACAGGGAAGAAAAATGGATTTTTCTATTCCATAAAAAAATTTCTTTTAAAAAACACAAAAAAAAAAAAAAAAAAAAAAAACTTAAAATTATTATCAATATTAATGTGATTAACCCCACACATTGGCTCTAATACATAACAGGGGGAAATTTGAATGTCTACTAGACACTGTCCTCGAATGTCTAGATTCTCTCTGTACAAGGGTTTGTCAGGACAACCTGACATGAGGATACTAACCCTACAAGTAAACCCCTAACCAAATATTCAAAATAACATAGTATTCGAAGCCCAAATAAGATCCCCTTTATACTAGAAATGGTGCACTTTTTTCCAAGTGATGTTGCCTCTAGTAACAGCACTAAGCTGGATACTCCACCAGACTAGATGAATTCTTGTCTTGAAATCCGGTAAGATCAAGAGATCACAAAAAAGATAACAGGTCAATTGGTGAGAGAAAAGTAAACTTCTTTACTAATCAATGTTTGAGAGGTAAAGGAGAACTTTAATGGAACACTCGGATATCTATGGATCTCATATAGAGATCAAGGAGCTCCTTGATTTATGAGAACTTCTACCGAAGTAAAATAATAAAAAAATATTTTTAAAAAATAAAAAAAATAAACATTTTTTTTCCTATGACCATGAAACCAAAAGAAAGATTTACTATAATATAATCAACTGGTCAATTGGGGAGAGGAAAATTAATGTTCTTAACTTCTTTGCAGACTCAACGTTTGAGAGGTAAAGGAGAACTTTAATGGGACACTCGGATATCTATAGAGATCAAGTGAAAAAAAAAATAAATAAATAAAAAAAAAAAAAAATAAATAAATAAAAAATAATATTTAAAAAAAAAAGACATTTTTTCCCCTATGACCATGAAAGTAGTTTTAAGAATAAAATGCCATTCCACCTGTTTCTGGGAATGTAGATTTTTATCGATGATTATTTCAACCAGTTCCACGAAAGAAGTTTCTAGATTTACTGTATATGCCTAAGATATGGAAGTTTTCAATTAAACTCCCTTCACATTAAAATATGAAATTCCACGGTGCTTTTTACATCAATCTGTTTAATTTACTATTAATAACAATATTCCCGTTAAATTAATAAATGTCTTTCAGGGTAAATACTATTAAGAAAAAATGACTTTTCGTAAAAATAATTATCTTTGTCAGTTTTTTTCTCCCCCCCTACAAATAATGATTATAAGGCTTGGTATAGACCATGAAACTCCTTTGATGATCTTTTCTTGTTGCTGTGCAAGTTTTTGTATGTTTGGCTCTAGCTGACGAAGAAACGACCCTAGCTTTGTGTATTTTTTGCCGAGCCATTTCAATCGTCGTTGACCATATTCACAGTAGACCTTATATTACAATGGTTGCTATATGTAAAGTCTAAGTTTTTTTTTTCTTCCTTTTTTTTCTTTCCCGTTAATTATATATTTAATTTTGGACGATTTTTAGGAACAGGTCATTGAAGTCCGAGAGATGGGGAGTAGAATTAATTATTGAAAATATTGCATTAATGATGACCTGCTGCCAATATATACACACACACACACACCCACATTGTATATGTGTATATGTGTGTGTATATATATATATATATATACACACACACACACACAGTAAGAAAAATAAAAAGCAAGGCGGATAGTTTTGTCACCAGAAAATACTACGTAAATAAACGCTAGAAATAAATTTTAATTCACATCAAAATTTCTTTTATAAATCAGCAGATAACAAAAGTCCCCCCTCCCCAATCAGTGAATACAGCCAAGTAGACTGACTAAAATCATAAAAGCATGCGCAGGAAAGCCGAGGAGGGGGGGGGGTGCACTATCAGGCCACATGCTCCAATCAAGGGTCTGCCTAAGGCACCTTGACCTACCCGTGCCGTTGATCATGACTCATCAGTATTTGATCGCTAATGGAAGAACTTCCACGTTTCAAGAGAGAGAGGAAGTGCGTGCACAATATGGACATCATGTAGATGCAGCGTGTCAGTATACCAACATGCAGACCCCCCCCCCTGTTTGTTTTTTTATCTTGCAGTGTGTGTGAGCGCGTGTTAATAGTTCATATCTGCACACCTGTTTATAAGGCAAGACAGCTTTTCACACACACACACACACACACACACACTTTTCAACGTCGGACCCAAATAGCAATCCATCTGACAGATCAAGCGGCTTTGTCGGCAAGTGTGTTACGCTTCAATTTAAAATAGAATATTCGTCAGTAAATGCGTATATTGAATGGATACTATTCAAGAAAACCTGTTTACGTTCATTGACTATAAATAATGTATATAGAGGGGGGGGGGTCGTTGTGATAGCCTTCTATGACCCTTCTATATACATATGACACAATGCTTGAAGCAAACAACATCAGGTTATTAAATATATAATGCTTTTATGTTTCTGAATTTTCGAGATGAGGATTGATAATTTGGATGATTTGGGTTATTCACACTACCATCTTGAGTATTATCATCACAACATTTCGGACGCTGTAATCTCCGTCCTTCCTCAGGTGTATCTTTTCGAACTCGAGAATATTTCTGTCGAACTCGGGAATCTGGACGGAATTTCGAACGGTTCTCTTGATTTAATCCACAGGGGTAGCATCCTCTCGTTCCGTCAATTACTGAAGACTTCTTCTAGTCATGGCCGACTGAACGAGAGCATGTTATCCCCGCGGATTAAATAAAGGGTTCCGTTCGAAATTCCGTCCAGATTCCCGAGTTCGACAGAAATATTCTCGAGTTAGAATAGTTGAGATAACTATTCTACATCTATTAACTCAATCGGTCGTCAATTCTTTTAATATGGCCAGACCAATGGTCAGTTCGCAGGAGATGGTCAAGGAAAACATGGAAGGAAATGATAAGGAAGGACTTGAGATAAAGAGGGATAAATAAAGACCTGGCCAGAGACAGAAATTGAGTTTCAACCTAAGGTAAAAGACATCTAACACATGTCAGCATGTAAAACAGACGTTAAACCGAATATAAGAATTTTATTAAAATAGTGCAATTTCTGATGAAATGCATATAAAAACTTGTTTTTTTACCAATTTTATGAATATAAGTGGATAATGAACTATTTTTAAAAAAATGAATAGCAGAGATATTTTTTGCAATTTTTATGAAGAAAAAGAAAGTGTTTGTAATTTGAAATGGACAATTACTTATGAGATTATCATCAAAAGCTTTTCAAAACTAGGTTTACCTACATGTGTTTACATTCGTCACTCAAGAAAAAGAAAAGCTGAAAAGAAATGGTTGCGACTAATATAAATTTAGAAATGTCTGCGTTCAAACGGGTGGCCAACTTATACAGATGACACTTGGCGTTCATCAACAAAAGTTATATTTAGCAGGATACGAGAAATAAAACGCACAGTGTTGCTATTATCGAAACTAAACAAATGGGTATTACGCACACAATGATGCGTACGAGTGAACATGGGAAGACTGCAACTAGATTCTTTTTAGAAATGTACAGACAAAATGATTAACGGTGAGGAATGGTCATTTGTTTGTGTATTTTATGGGCGTTAATAAAATAAAGATAGAATTTTTTGTTTTTCTGTTTCATATAACATTTAATGAGATCATGTAAACGTTGGTTCTCTCTTTTCTTTGATTATCAGTAAAAGACAGGGGAGGGGGAGTTAGAGGGGGGAGAGGAAAAGGAGGGGAAGAGAGGGGGAGGGGAAAGAGAGAGGGAGGGGAAAGAGAGAGGGAGGGGAAAGAGAGAGGGAGGGGGAAAGAGAGAGGGAGGGGGAAAGAGAGAGGGAGGGGGAAAGAGAGAGAGAGGGAGGGGGAAAGAGAGAGAGAGGGAGGGGGAAAGAGAGAGAGAGGGAGGGGGAAAGAGAGAGAGAGGGAGGGGGAAAGAGAGAGAGAGGGAGGGGGAAAGAGAGAGAGGGAGGGGGAAAGAGAGAGAGAGGGAGGGGGGAAGAGAGAGAGGGAGGGGGGAAGAGAGAGAGGGAGGGGGGAAGAGAGAGAGGGAGGGGGAAAGAGAGAGGGAGGGGGAAAGAGAGAGGGAGGGGGAAAGAGAGAGAGGGAGGGGGAAAGAGAGAGAGGGAGGGGGAAAGAGAGAGAGGGAGGGAGGGGGAAAGAGAGAGAGGGAGGGGGAAAGAGAGAGAGGGAGGGGGAAAGAGAGAGAGGGAGGGAGGGGGAAAGAGAGAGAGGGAGGGAGGGGGAAAGAGAGAGAGGGAGGGAGGGGGAAAGAGAGAGAGGGAGGGAGGGGGAAAGAGAGAGAGGGAGGGAGGGGGAAAGAGAGAGAGGGAGGGAGGGGGAAAGAGAGAGAGGGAGGGAGGGGGAAAGAGAGAGAGGGAGGGGGAAAGAGAGAGAGGGAGGGGGAAAGAGAGAGAGGGAGGGGGAAAGAGAGAGAGAGGGAGGGGGAGGGGGAGGGAAGGAAAGAGGGGGAATCTTTTTTCTAATATGTCATTGCTTATCATGATGGTTATTTGGTTTTCAGCAGGTGACTTACAGAAGTTTGTCCAAGGATTTTCCCCAGAATTGCTCCGATAAAGGGAATGCTAATGAAAGCACCGAGGATCCTATAATGCAACTCGGCACCCTGACCTGTCGACATGGTTTGCAAATTTAATTTTAGAAATATTCAACATTGTTAGCGTTCATGCCATTCCAGCTTCCAGCTAAAGAGGGAGGAGAACGACAAGATGTCGACTTCCTGAAGAGTAGCGGGTCGAGATGTCAGATATGATCATGAAGACTAAACATCTCACAAGAAGGCCATTGCTCGTGAACATCCGATAAGTTCGGACAAAATCTTTATAAGAAGCGGGAATGGCTAATGCAACTAAGTAATCTATATATAAGTACGCTAAGGCAATTTCATGTTTGGATGTACGTTATTACCTTCCACTTTTTTCTT